>CM021110.1:257742003-258048966 GCA_007115665.2 Sequoiadendron giganteum | reverse complement strand
AGAGAGAGAGAGAGAGAGAGAGAGAGAGAGAGAGTTCTCTAGTTAGTGTGGGAGGGAGAGACTTGAGACAGGGGGACAGGGTGGGAGGCAGAGACTTGAGAGAGAGAGGGCGGTAGGAGGGAGAGACTTGAGAGAGAGGGAGGGGGTAGGAGGGACAAACTTGGGAGAGAGAGAGAGAGGGGTTGGGAGGGATAGACTTGAGAGAGAGGGAGGGGGTAGGAGGGACAGACCTGAGAGAGAGAGAGAGAGAGAGAGAGAGAGAGAGAGAGAGTTCTCTAATTAGGGTGGGAGGGAGAGACATAAGAGAGGGAGAAAGAGACCTACATAAGGGAGGGAGAGAGAGAGACCTGAGAGAGTTCTCTAGTTAGGGTGGGAGGGAGAGACTTGAGAAAGGGAGAGGGGCTGGGAGAGGGAGAGGGGGTGGCATAGAGAGACCTAAGATATAGTGTCTGAGAGGAAGAGAGAGATTCTCTAGTTAGGGTGGGAGGTACATACTTGAGAGAGGGAGAAGGGGTAGGAGGGAGAGACCTTAGAGAGACAAAGAGTGTGTGTGTGTTCTCTAGTTAGGGTGGGAGGGAGAGAAGTTTGAGAAGAGGGGAAGGGAGAGAGAGTGTGTGTGTGTGTGTTCTCTCATTAGGGTGGGAGGGAGAGACCTAAGAGAGGGAGAAGGGACCTAGGAGGGAGAGACCTGAGAGAGAGAGAGAGAGAGAGAAAGAGAGAGAGGGGCTGGGAGGGATAGGAGGGATAGACCTGAGAGCGAGGGGGAGAGAGAGGGGGTTGTACCTAAAGCCTAAGCCATAAACCATAAAGCCTAAAGCCTAAACCAAAGAGAGAGAGATGGGGGAGGGAGAGAGTGTATGAGAGAGAAACACAAAGGGAAGGAGGAAGGTTGGGAGATTAAGAGAGGGAGAGAGAGAGAGGGAATGAGGAAGGGAGAGGTAGAGATGGAGAGAAGTATATAGGGAAGGAGAGATAGAGAGAGGGGAGGAGGGAGAGAGAGAGATAGAGAGAAGTAGAGAGGGGAGGAGGGAGGGATAGAGGGAGAGAGAAGTGTGATAAAGATAATGAGAGAGAGAGGAGGGAAGGAGGAAGGAGGAGAGATTGAGAGAGAGGAGGGAGGGTGAGAGATAGGCAGAGAGGGATATGTTAGGTAGAGAGAAGTAGAGAGGGAAGGTGGTTGGGATGAAGGAAGAGAGAGAGAGGAGGGAGGGAGATAGAGAGGTAGAGAGAGATAGGTTAGATAGAGTGAAGTAGAGAGGGAAGGTGGTTGGGAGGAAGGAAGAGAGAGAGAGAGAGAGAAAATTAGAGAGGGAAGGAGGGAAGTAGGAAAGGAGGGAGGGATGCAGGGGGAGAGAGAGGTTAGATAGATAGAAGTGTAGAGGGAAGGAGAGAGAGTTATAGAGCATAAGGGATAAAAAAATTAGTGAGATAGAGAGAGAAAGATGATACAACTTGTTGAATACTGAAATTTGACCTCCTGATTATTGAAATTTGACATGTTGATTACTAAAATTTGACCGCTTGAAATTTTTGAGATCTTCCAAAAACTAGAATTTGCATTATAACTCCTATAGATCTGAAACCACTCTCAAACATCCTGAAACTATATACATGAAATATAACTTAAAGTATAAGAAAGTAAATGTCCATATGTAAATGTCAACTTATACTTAAATGTTTATTTCATGTATATAGTTTCTCTTAAAGATAACAAGAAGAAAGAGACAAGAAAAAGAGAAGAAAAAAAATTCAATGTAGACCAAAATGTGAGCATGTTATAACGTGCTCGCGTTTTGGAAATGTTTTTTTTATTTCTAAAAATGCACATTTTTTGAACTCAAAATGCGCGTGTTTTTTGAAATTTAAACCATAACGTGAGCACGTTATAACGCGCTCGCATTATGGCTTGGTAATGACCGATCCTAGGCTTGGTCATTACCAAGCCATAATGCGAGCACGTTTTACTATAATACTCTCGCGTTTTCACTATTTTAGGATGAAAAAGTAAATTTGCCACAAATTGGCTACCCATCTTTTTGCACCCGCCCATTATCTAATCATTACTCCTTTGGAGCATGGAAATTTGTTTCAATCTAACCCAAGGATGAAACCCCTTAAGGTCTAGAATAAGAGGATGAACCCCTCTGAATTCCATTACTGAATCAAGGGATGAAAACCCTTGATTTAGATCTAGGACAATCCCAACTAGAGATTGCATGGGGGTTTCGTATGTTAGATAATTTATAATTGCTATCAATAACTAGTGTACAATTTTGGAGACCTTTCAAAGACATTCCAACTAATTGCAATTCACTACAAATTCAAAGTTATCTTATTAGTTACTACTGAAGATAAGTTTGAATTCCCTACGTAGAAGTTTTAAATATAATATCTAATAAAGAATCAAACATATTAACTTAAATTTTTGAATTGATTTCATCTAGAAGCAATAAGTATTAATTGATTATTTATAAATTGACTTGAAATTATCATAATTGTGTGCCTGAGGTTTGATATATACAAAAATTTCCAAACAAGACATTACAAATATCCATACTTGGAAGCTTATGTGGTGCTATGTTTCCCAATCTCAATCGAAGATGGGGGACACAAGGTTGCTTCACAAGAGTTGTATGGTGGAGCTAGTGGGAATGACACTTAGGTTGCTTGTGATTCTAACAAACCAAATGATTGCATTAAGGTTTTTAATGGAGAACAATATGATGATTGTTAATTTGAATTGACTTGTCATCTACAATTGCACTAATATAAAGTTATGAACTTTTTGATTTCTCTTTAATATTTATGAATTAAAATTTAACAATAATAATTGAATTATCATCAATTATGCCTCTCCCTCTCCCCCTCCCTCTCTCTCTCTAACCGTTTTGGTTTAACTTGGGCTAATTAAACACATGCAACATATAAAGCACACTTAATCTAAGTAATTAGAGTTGAGTAAATATCAAAATAACAAATGTTATTTTAGCAAACAAAATGCTAATGGAAGGTGTGTTTAGCTCTTAAATCAAAGATGGAATATGAATGCTAATAGCATGCAAGGATAATTCAACACAATATCAAAAATTAATGTCTTTGATGTGTTGACTACCTTGAACTGTCCAAGCTTAGAAATCTATAGGCTGACCTCATGGCTCAAAGTCAATCCCTTGCAACATGGATCTAATCTCTAGAGTGTGGTCCTAATCTTCTATGTTCAAAATCCAAATGATCCCAGGAACAATCCTAGTAGTGTGGATAATGCTTGATGTTTCTAGAATGGTGTTTTGATGCTTAAATGAATCTTTAAATACTAATACATAACAAATAGTTGCATAAATATGTACCAAGTTGGCTCCCAATGACTAGGAGGAAGGGGCAAGAGTCGATCATTTTGAATTTCAGGTCAAATCCATGTCATGCAAGATAGCTCTCACATTGCAAGATTAACCCAAGATAGGGAATGCCAAATCTCGAGTTTAAGAATATATTTATACACATACACAAGAAGTGTGAGCTAAAAATGAGGCAAATGTGTGTGCATAAATGCAAATAAGGTAGGAATAAGACCAAATATATAGAAATGTATGAATTTGGATAAATGAGAATGGAAATGGATTAAAAGAGCCAAACTTAATACAAAAGTTGCCACCTGTTGTTATGTGACCATACTAAGACATTTTCTCAAAATGAGCCCAAAACTAAATGGGAACTAGTATGGGTATACAAATTTCACATATCTATGTATGTGTGTAGGCACACATTTTCATGTGCATATGTGTATAACAGCCAACCTAGTCGTGCCAAATCCAAGGAAAATAAAAATGCAAACCACCAAACCCGAACCTGTAAAACAACAAAAAGGTTGTGACTCTTAGAATTCAACTATTTCAAATCTTAGTTCAGTTATTACAATTTTACTGGATTTGATTTATTTACATCAGGCCAGCCATGCTGAACCCGGGAAAAAAAATGGGTAAATCGCCAAACCCAAACCAGTAACATAGCAAAAAGATTGTGACCATTATTCAACCGTTTAAAATCTCAGTTCAGTTATTTAAGTTTTACTGGATTGGAATAATGGTTTCAAAAGTCTAGTGCTTGAACATACATTCTAATAGAACCGCAATAGAATGTTTCATTTTCGGTTTTTAAAAAGTGGAAGTTATTACTTCTGAGATACTTCAACTCCTCTCATTTATTTGATGCTTCTGCATAATAAATAAGTTATTGTTGTTTGTCAAGATGTCCTAACATTCGCAATGGTAATTGGAGAATTAAATTTCTAACAAACCAATAAGGAAAAGGAACTCCTATAAAGTTACCTTGGCAGAGTATGATATAAGTTCATAGAGACCATCATAACAGACACGGCCAAGATAGATGACAGTACTAATGAAAGAAAAGTTCCCATTAGAATTGTGTTATGCTAAGTAGAAGATACAAAACTCGAGTTTTAGGTAAGTGCCCAAAACCTCTGAATAACACAAAAATCTGCTAATCAAGAACTCAAGGCTCCTCGGATGAAAGATCAAATCAAACGAGAAAAACCATAAATGTTGGATAACCTACAGACAAAAAACTATACACCAGATGGGAGAAAAATAGTAGCAAAAGTATTACCCGAGTACTTTCTGAAAAAACAAAATCAAACCAAATATCAAGAACAAAAGGAAAGTAAATGTTGCCACAACAGAAGACTAGTAGTCAACCAAAAAGTAAGGAGACCGTAAGAAGATAAACATATTAGTGTTATTATTTGCAAAGGCTAACTGAATGACTTGCAAGCCTGATTGTGCCTCAAGATGACCAATATGACTCGACATGTAGGGAAGCCTTTTATTGATTAATCCATCTATCTAGTTGTGGTCTAGTGTCAAGTTGAAGTGCTAATAGCAATAATTGTCCAGGTGCAAAACCCGGTAGTTGATTCCTACATGTTAATGTTGTTGAGGTGGATCCACAAATGAGTCACCAATCTCAGTTCTGTGTACCATAGTTTAAAAAGTCTTAAAAAATACAATTGTGCCATTGAAAAACATAGATAGTGGTCGCAGGTTCGAGCCTCGATTCAAATGCTATGCCCAGATGAGAAGGCATTCAAGGCACGGCCACGAATTTATAGGATCAATTCTAATGGTTGTTGATTCTCCGTGTTTGAAAAAAAAATTGTAGAAAACCCACCGACTCATTTTTCGCAAGAAAAAATCTGCTGCTACCCAGTAACTCGTGAGTTAACTCGAGAGCGAGTTTTTCTAGAAAATCGATGAATTAAGCGCCCAAAAATTGGAGTTCAACAGAAAAACTCACCCTGATAATTCCTGCAGCAAAATTTTGACCCTGAGCCTCTTCAAAATATACCATGTCCTAGGTTTTCCCTAGTTTAGAAATTTAACAGTGAAGTCAAACCTTTGGTCGGGCCTAAACAGCTTTAGGAAAATTCACCACCAGCAATTCATCGTGGCGGAAAATTTACCGCAGCAGAAAATTAACAGCATTAATATTTTTTAATATATATTTCAAAAAATTTTGATTTTATTAAAAATATCAATGCGGTTAATTTTCCACTATGATGAATTGGTGGCTTGGCGGTGGTGAATTTTACTTGACGATGAATTTTCCTTCGTTCGCGACGATGAAAATTTTTGCGGTCAATTTGTTGTATGCCGGCCTAAACTCATAAGTATCGATGTATCATCTGTATCTAAAACCAGAGTTATTTTGTTCCTTTCTATGTCGGCAGCCGCCATTGAAGGCGATGTGTACTTTCTTCCTTCAGTGTTAAATCTTGGCAACGAACAATTTGTCCGCTTTTTTTGTTGTTGTAAGAAGCGCTTTGATAACACTCACTGTCTAACTAATATTTTATGAGTTATTGCCACCTTTATCACCACCCTCCATTTTTATTTAGCTTCCTAATATTTAGTAACGGTTTAATACCATCCCGTCCAAATCAATTCGTTATGCACGTTGAAAGATGAATAAAGTTTTACCCTACATATTCCGACATACCATTTCCTCCTCGTGACTCGCTTTGCATATAACATGGAGTTACATTATACGTTTGGTAAGCATTTATTTAGTTAAAGCATAAATCTAAGGGAATAAAATCCCTTTTAGATCAATTAAATAAATGCGATAATTATTAATTAGTCTACAATTATCTAGATTTAATTAGGAGCTGGGTCCATAAACATTTAATGAATATTTTAAATTAAATGGGGAGGACAAAAGCACTTAGCTTTCGAAGCAATGATATTTCTGAGGAAGATATCTGTAAATTCTGGAGGTCACCCACACAGCCCAATAGGAGTTTTACTTGAAGACGAAATTTGTAAAATATTAAAAAAAATTGTAATTTATGATCATACAACACCATGATGTGTATTTAAGTACTTTTTTTTATCTATTAATGAATGAGGAACTACTTATCAGTTCTCTAAATTCAGTTTTATCCATGTTTTTCAAAATTATTTTGTAAATATGAATTTTTTTTATGTTTGCGAAATCTGCTGAGTTTTGGTGAGATTTTGCTGAGTCACAGAGTCCAAATCAAACTTGGATCTGCCAAGAGAGTCATGAGTTTTTAAGCTATGCTTTGTACCATTCATAATATATAAAGTGAATGTGAAACTTATTCCTGACATACGGGGCCATTTAACTATCAAAGATATAGCTAATTGAAATAATATCCTTTAGATATTAAATATCTTTCAATCTCACCCCTTTCACCTTCAAAAAAAATACAAAGATCTTCAGATAGAGATTCACAACCTTTTCCTCCAAAACTGCATAATACAGTTACTATAACCTCAAGTGCAACATAATGTGCTTATTTCATTAAAGCAAATAATAAGAGTACATCAGAATCTCATTAAGTGTAGCACATGGACAAAATTTTAATCCCAAAGCATCTCTTATGACTCATGAATGGGCACATCAGGTTCCCTTATCTTACACCAGACGCACAACCTAGTAATTAAACATATCGGCTCTTCTTAAGTTAGTTTAAGGAGAAAATACATTGAGGAATGTTTTCTTCTTGAAATGTGGGTTAGTCCAGATTTTGCTTCTTCCAAAACACAGGTTAGGGTACATGCATGTTTTCCTAACGTCCATCTGTATCTATTATTTTCAGAGAACCATACCACAAATCGGACCTTTAGCAATCTTAGTAAGTTCAGTAGAAAACCCATGATGACGTCATAACAAGCAACATGAGCCCTAGGAGACCATATTGAACCTGGATATCTGTGTCTCCCAACTTATCTAGGAAATGCTGCATCTGGTCCCATAAGTGGATAAGAATACTGCATTCAGCCTGAAAATAAAGTAATCTTTATAAAATAAAGGTAAAACAGAAACAGAAAATCGTGCATATAGGACTAAAATACTTGAGGAAACAGGTCCAAAACATTAAGTCAACTATAATAAATTCAATCATTAGATGATATAACCATCACCTGCAATTGTGCCTGTGGTATGTGTTGGAAACCACTTTCAGCAGATGAACTCAAGATCTTAACCTGAGTCTCATCAACTGAAGCACCAGAATGGGATTTAACATCTTGATTTTCAGCATTCCTTCCAGAGAAGCCAGTATATGCAGAATCGATATGAATTGTTTCCATAACTGATCCAAAAAAATTGGTAACAGGCACCTGCGAAATCCCAGAGTAAAGTTTAATAAAGAATTATGTAGTTTTTTTAAATTCAGTTTGACATTGTTTTAAACCGGCTCCATTTATGAGGTAAGTGATTTTATCCACAAAAGCAAATCTAAGTATTTATTTTTGCTATTTTAAGACATCTTTATAAGAGCATATATTTGAAGGATGTCACAAGCAACAAGAATGTGTGTTAAATATTAGATATTTCACAGTAAATAATCAATTGAGAATCATTTCCTGTTATAATTTTTTCTTGGTTAGGATTCACAACCAAACTTTTGCATGAGAAACGATAACAACTTAACTTCAATTCATTACTGGTTATAAGTTCAATCGAAGGTTGTATTGGTGCACAACTATGAAGGGTTCAGGTATATGCACCCACAAAACTTGGGCATGAGGTATGAAGGTGTAAGGGTACAAATAGTGCAGACACAAGAAACTTTGCTACTCCGTAATACAAGTGAAAATTTTGAACATAATATCAACATAATGACAAAACATAATAAAAGAAAATACATGAAACCAAAATGCATTCTCTGGAATGAAAAAAAGATTCAACACATCAAATACCAAGATCCAGTCAAGATCTGAAATCAGACATGATATATAATATTAGAAGTGTCATAATGACAAAACCATCCATGTTACATGATAAAATATATGACAATGATATATATGGTAAATCAGATTACAAAATCAGTACATAAGTACCAAAATAGTCGTTGATGTTCATATAAACAAGATACAGGAGACTATGCTCAGAGTTGAGTGATCAAAAAGAATTTTTTATTCTTCTCCTTATTCCTGTTTTGAAGCCAGTTTTTTCCAGGTGTAAGCACTAAAAAGTAGCAAAGTAGCAATTGCACCAGACAGGTGTGGTTGGGGTGTAGAAAGGAGTGTGTTTCACATTCGGTCTGCATACCAGGTGCTAGTGTATCGGGTGCACCCTGTTTCTGACTGAGTATGCACATCCAGAAACACTCATTTCAATCCATTGCATAAGGGGCATTAAAACAGTTAATGAACCCAGGTCAAATATAGCAATTGTAGCAGTTGTTCTGAGGCACAAAACTTCCCCTGCAATATGAAAGACATAACAGTCTCTGCTGGAAACAACGATGAAAATTCAACAGATGGAAATGCTAGCCCATGAACAATGATGAAGAATTCATTGATGAATGAACTGAGGTTGATGACAAGATGCACTTGATTGTAGAATTCACCATGTCAGTTGTATGATGAACAAAGAATCGGCTGAAATTGGACCAGGGCACAAGGAGGAACATTCAGAAAAATTAGTGGACATGAGAAGAGCATCAGTAGAGCCATCTGACGATTCTGACCATCTAGATAGCAGGAAAAAAACAACACAAGATTTATATGTTATCCTGGCAGGAAGCAAATTCATTTGTTAGCACATCAACCACAAGGCCAGTGTATAATAGCAGTCCAATGTCAGTTAAGGTAATTAAAATATTATGTAAGAACCAAAAAGGTTCAACCTGAAGTGTAACATAGCAAAGGAAATCAGATTGAAAAATATTTGAGTGAATTAAATTATATATCTGAGTGAAAAATATTTGTGTATGCCCTCATGAATGCAAAAAATGGAAAATGCTCAACTAAGTATGCAGTGGCATAGCAAAGGATATCAAAGCAAGTATTAATTAGTATCCAATGTGCACATTTAACAGCTGATTCAAAACAGCAGCAAGAAATAGCTAGGCACAATATGCCAAAATCAGTAACAGATACTGTCGATAAAACTATAATAAGATCCCAAAAGATAACTTTATTGTATAAGTTGTGATCCAGGAAGACTCCCTGACCCTAAAAAGTAGTCGCACTGCGTGCAAGAAAAGAATAGATTTAAGAATATCATGGCAGTAACAAAAACTTTATGGAAAATTCTCTTCGTAGGGGGCCAATAGATGATTTTGTTGTAAAAGTTGTGGTCTAAGAAGACAGCCCAACAGATTTTATAACCATGACATCAAGAGCACATAACTGTGTAATGTCCCCGATTTAGCCCTACGCTCTACAATTGGATTTAGCTTATTTCCGGAAACTCGTAGGCTAAGCAGAATGGGAAATTAGGGTTTCCTATTTTATAGGAGGTTTCAGATGCAATTTTGATGGCTTGCATGTAGGTTTTTCTAACGCATGTCTAGTGGAGCTTCCTGGGTTTTTGAAGAGCTTCAGGATGAGGTAACATGCATGTTAAAATAATGACATGCAATTTTGACTGATACTTTGCATGCAGAAAAGGTTTCTGGGTTTTTTTGGGTTTTCAGAGATCTCTAGGGTGGTGTGACATGCATCTGAAGCTGACATCCTTTCCAGGCACTTAATATTTATAGTAAGTCATAATGGTTGCCCGATTTGTGCTTAAAAGATATTTGGAAACACTTACTATTTATAGTAAGTCATGATACTGCTTAGTTGGCATGCAGATGTGGTTTTGGCAAACTTACTATTTATAGCAATATGCTATTCTTGGTAAGTATATTTATAGCAATATCACTCTAGCAGCAACTCAATCTTTTGCAGTTCAGTGTGGCCGATCAGTTTGGCTTTCTGTTGAGTTTGAAGTGAACTTACTATTTTTGGTATTGGCTATTTTTAGTAAGTCTAATTTTGGCAGTATCATCATCTGCAGTTCAACTCTGGTCATTATGCTATTTTTGGTAATCCTTTAGTTTTAGTATTGGCATTGGTTTTGGTTATCTCCTTGGGCTAAGTTTTATACTTAGTCAATTTCATGTTTTTAAGTTGTACCCCCACGCCTAGGAGTGATAACTTCATGTTGTTTTAAAGAGGGGACATTAAGGGGTCATGTTGAGCATTTAATGATTTAATAAATACTATATTGTTGCAAATTGAAATGGACGACTAAAGGGAAGGGGAATAATGTTTTATTATTTCACAATAAAGTAAATGGTTAAAGGTGGCATCCCTTGGGAAGTTGAAGGGATTCGATTTCTTGGAATTCAGAGTGTTTCATTTGCCCATTGAAACTTATATATTGCTGCATTTTGGAGAGTTGATCATGTTATGTTTTGGAAAGCAAAGTTATGTTGCTGGTTTGAAATCCAGAATCCGGCTAAGGGAAAGCTTAGCAATTATATTCCACTCTTCGGGCCTGAAACTATGGTTCCCTAGACGATGGATTGAGAGTGTGCTTCATTCAGAAGTACATATTGAGCTTCATTGTTGGAGAGATTGATGTTATTTCCAGAATTTGTGTTGCTGGTCCTTTCATGGCTGAAGGACATTTCTATTTACAGCTTTGGGTGTGAATTTATTTAGCTTGTGGGTATTGGTTCTATTGATTCCTATGCTAGAGGCGACCCCACTTGTGCATTTGCAGATTTAATTTTGGAGTTTCTGATTTTTAATTTCAAAATCGCCCCTCAAGGAGGGCCGCACTTTTCTAAGTGGCATTGGGATTCATGCCAAATTAATGTGAAGGATTTGATGCTGGTTTTTGATTGGTTCTTGGGCGCCATACTCTTAGAGATTATTCACAAAAGATTTCGGTCCAATCGGAGGTAATTTGATGAAGTTATGAGCATTTGATTGATTTTGCAGTTGTTGATAATTCATTTCCAGAATTGCAGATTTCTAAATCAAACTTATTTCAATTTGTTTTTCCAATCTTTCTTCATCAATTCTTGATGATAACTAACGTGGAATCATCCTATATCTTGGTGCTTGAAATCATTGTCAAACTCTTGTAATTTGCAGCTCTTTCTATTTGTAAAAGCTAATAACAGTAGTACTGTTTCAGTCTATTTAATTGTTGTTTATTTATGTTTAATTATCACATTGTAACCCCTAGATGGTTTACAAACAGTGTGGAAAAAAGAACTTGCTAATTCTCTCATTGCACCCATTGGAAAGTGGTGAATTCTCACTCATGAGTGGATGCCTGCCGCAACGGATGAATTGTTATTTGTAATTTCTCATGGCTGGTTATCCGCCTATTTTCTTTCAATTCAGCAATTAGCACTCCACCATATGTTAGCACCTCGTCTGTTAAAGGATCTTGAGTGCACATTCTTGGTGTTGAGTTTAGACTCTCTCTTTCAGTTGTAATCTTTGTAACTATTGATTCAATAGATCCTAGGGATCCTCTGACCATATGCCTGCCCCTCCTCCTTAAGTGGTTTTAGGGCGCATTCTTGGTTAGAGTTCTTTTATGCAACATTTTGGTTTAAGCTAACCTTAACGGGTGTTTGGTTACATTGTAATTGTTACTGAAAATAAAAAAAAATTGAGACAGTATATTTCAGTGGTATCAGAGCCTGGTTTTTTGCCATCCTGTGAGTTTTCAGCACTTCAGTTATCAATTGAGAGTCAGAGAAGACCAATACTACATCAAAAAGCATAATAGAGTTTAGTTTCAACTTCAAAAGTTTGAAAGTTGACACCTTTTCAGAGGTTTGTGAAACCTTGTCTTGTTAGAATAAGGTATGGCTAATGAAGAAGAAAGGAAGTTGGCAGAGACTCTCTTTTTGGTTGGAAAGAAACTTGGCAAATAATTTCAGTCAAGAGGAAATGAAGAGAATATTATTCATTTGTTAGAACAATGTCTGAGACAAGTGAGGCCATCACCTTTGGAGGAAATGCAATTAGCTTTAGCTCCTGCAGTGAATTTTTTGAATTAGACCTATTGGTTGGGGCATTTTGATGAAGAAACCAAGCTGCTAATTTCTTCTTGTTTCATGGAGATAATAAAAATTGCAATTCCCCAGTTGCCCTATGATGATGAAACCATGAAGATCATATTAAAAATGATAGTGGAAAGTTTTCAAGATTTGGATGAAACTGACAGTAGTTTGTTTCCAAGAAGAGCAACTATTTTAAAGACATTTTCTGAAGTTAATACTTGCATCTTATTGATAGAATTGAAGATGGAGAATCAGATTTATCACTTATTTAATTATCTTTTCACCTCGACTTGGAGTGAGCAGGAAGAGGGGGTGTTTGCAGCTGTTAAAAATGTTCTAATTGACACCATCAAAGAAGTTGATACTCTTCCCAAAAGTGTTCAAGACCTTCTCAAGAATGCCTTTGAACGAGAAGAGCAGATTTCTCCAACTGCTGATTTGTTAGTCAAAGAAATTTTCAATCAATGTGAAGAAAAATTGAAGCCATTTTTGAAGAAGACTGTTGAGGACAAAGAGGAGATTTTCGAAGCTGAAGAGGAGGATGAAAGTTGGAATCCCTTCGAATTCATACCAAATGTTCAAAGAGTTTTCATTTATCCTGCAGTAGAGAACAATGAGTCAACAAGTGTTAAGGAGCCTCAAGTTGAAAATCCAAGAGAACTTCTAGAAACAAGAGTTGACATGGAGTTGCATGATGAGATCATAAGTGCAGATCCAAATGAAGGACAAGTTCAGTTGGTAGAAGATATGTGTTAAACCAGTGAATTGCTTTTTCACAATTTGGGAGAATGCTAGTTTGAACGCCAAGAGAAAGAGGAAGTTGAAGTCTCTTCACTCTACAAAGTTGATTTGACCGACTCCCTTGAATCATGTGTAGAAAATAATATGGAAAGAGATGTTTCTAGTAGTCATAAGGCAGATTTCTCTTCACCTGAAAACAAGCTAAGGAATTGGAAGGCACTATGGATGGAATGATGAAGAGTGTCCATCACACGCGAGACAAGTTGGGGAGTGCAGCTCAAACGATTTTTGAAATCTTTGTCCATCAAAGTTGTTCTACATCATCTTAGCCAGCATATGAAGATTGCAGTTCAAGCTCACAAACTACTGAAAATGGAATTCAAGTTTTGTCACAGCTTGATGAATTGCATCAACATGTTGAAAATTTGATTTATGTTGTGCCTAGAGGAGAAGATGTATGTTGCATTTCCATTGCTGATATGAAGTTCATTAAGTTTGCCTTGGAGGAAATCAAATCAAATCTTTTGCAAATCATTCGTGTTAAAGACAAAGTGGCCAAAATTGCCAACAAGGCATTGGAGTGTAACGAGCTCACCAAAGCCAAGTTGCAAGAAGTGCATGAGACTCTAATTGAAGCAGAGAATCAGATTTCTGTTGTTCAATATTCATGGGAGCAAGAAAACAAAAGAAGAGTTGAGGAGCTTCAGGTAATTCTTGATGAGCTTGATCTCATACAAGAAACATATGATTTGGAATGCTGTCTTGAGAAACCGAAGCATTCAAATTCTCATCAACAAGTTTTTCAGGCTTTTCACAATTTGTTGTATGAAGAAGGTGCTAATAAGGTTTACGTAAATCCTCTTTTTGATATTGATGAAGGAATTGCTTCAAAGATTACTGAAGGAGGATATTTGAATTTGTCTTCCAGCGTTGGAGAGTTGATACGAGAGTTGCATGAAGTTGAATCTACTACTGCTCCTAGTGCACCCACTCAGCAAGAATTGGTAACTCTTGGAACACAAAGAAATGAAGACATTCTTATTGTTCATCAGCAAAGAGTTGATGGTAATGATGATGAAGGTTTTATTTATTTTTTGATGAGGATGCTTGTGAGACTCTTGTCAGATTTTAATTCATCACCATCTTCTCTTAGAGTGATAGATTTCATAATTGTATTTGATGAAGGGTTCATGGAATCTTTCTGACAAATCATGACACAAGATTCTGGATTCAATTTCTTCAATGAACATAGGATGGTTGATTACTTCTTGGAGTTTCAAGAAGCATCAATTCGAATGGAACAAGCAAATTAGAGGATTTGTGTGAGAGCAGTTCTCCGTCTGAGAAGTGCTTCTTCATGGCTATTAGTTTGGGATCCTGGCATTACTTGGCAAGAAGGTAATAGTGTAAATTTAATGGGGGATAAACCAGCATATAATATTTAGAAAGTAGTTGTGACCATTTGCTTATGTGTTGGGAAATGCCTTCAATTGAAAATCAGTATTTGGGATCTCAAATATATTCTTCTGAAGAATGGAATGCTTAAAAAGAAGGATGGATGTAGAGATAAGTGTCGAAATTTCAGTTTTATGTTTGTTGCCTCCTTTTTTGTCATTGGTTCTTTACTTTTTATCATAAATTGGTGTTCTGGGGTGGAAATATGATTGGAAGATGGTTTGTGGTGGCATTGGGACCTTCAATAAGGGTGCCACCAGCCTTGTTTGTGAGCAGTTATGCTTATCTTATTAAAGATTTTTCATGTTGCAGCTGCTGCTTATTGTTTGGAATGCTGAATTTCATAAATCAGATTTCAAATTGTCTAAATCAGACCTATTAGTTGGTTGGTGTTTCCGTTTTCTGACCTTCCAGTCTACTATTAGGACTGATTTTGAGCCTCAAATGAGAAAAGGATTGTTACAGTGCAGCCAAAATTCATGTATGGGATGTTCTTTAATGTTCAACAGTGGCCTTCTCTGTGTTTTTTCCTATACCAGTGTTTGGGGCAACAAGTTAGAAACTGATTTGGTTCACCAGTTGGAGATTCATGAGGTGGAATTTGTAAGTTTTTCATGGAGTCATCTCAATTATATCAGTTTTTTTCAAAGAAGGCATTATACATCTTCACAGATTTTTGAGGATGTGATGGGAGATCTCTTGCAAGGAGTTTCTCTTTCCTTTGCAAGAAGTGTTGGAAGAGTCACATATGTTGTCATGACTCTGCTTGGTGCTATGAGGAGTTATGATATGGAGCATGCTTTTGAATTGAGAAAATTATTTGCCTTATTGCTCAGGAATGTGTTAGATTGTGGGATTGTTGTTTTTGACTCCGCGGAGTTTACAGGGCATGAGAAGTTGTAGGATTATGATTTCAGTTCCTCCAGGACAATCAGTTTAAGCCATGTTTTTGGAAGGAGTATAGAGCAATCTTGGGATATCAATCATGTTTATGTGATCAATATGGCACAACGTCAATGTGGTGGCTCTATACAAAGATGGATTTGGGACCCTGGGATCCTACTAGGCGTAGAAAGGATCAAATTGTTTTCTTGGAGTGTGGTGGCATTGCTTGAGGACAAGCAATTTTGGGAAGGGCGGACTGTAATGTCCTCGATTTAGCCCTACGCTCTACAATTGGATTTAGCCTATTTCCGGAAACTCGTAGGCTAAGCAGAATGGGAAATTAGGGTTTCCTATTTTATAGGAGGTTTCAGATGCAGTTTTGAGGGCTTGCATGTGTTTTTTTCTTATGCATGTCTAGTGGAGATTTCTGGGTTTTTGAAGAGCTTGAGGATGCGGTAACATGCATGTTAAAATAATGATATGCAGTTTTGACTGATACTTTGCATGTAGGAAAGGTTTCTGGGTTTTTTTGGGTTTTCAAAGATCTCTAGGGTGGTGTGACATGCATTTGAAGCTGACATCCTTTCTGGGCACTTACTATTTATAGTAAGTCATAATGGTTGCCCAGTTTGTGCTTAAAAGATATTTGGAAACACTTACTATTTATAGTAAGTCATGATACTGCTCAGTTGGCGTGCAGATGTGGTTTTGGCAAACTTACTATTTAAAGCAATATGCTATTCTTGGTAAGTATATTTATAGCAGTATCACTCTAGCAGCAACTCAATCTTTTGCAGTTCAGTGTGGCCGATCAGTTTGGCTTTCTGTTGAATTTGAAGTGAAATTACTATTTTTGGCAGTGGCTATTTTTAGTAAGTCTAATTTTGGTAGTATCATCATCTGCAGTTCAACTCTGGTCATTATGCTATTTTTGGTAATCCTTCAGTTTCAGTATTGGCATTGGTTTTGGTTATCTCCTTGGGCTAAGTTTTATACTTAGTCAATTTCATGTTTTTAAGTTGTACCCCCACGCCTAGGAGTGATAACTTCATGTTGTTTTAAAGAGGGGACATTAAGGGGTCATGTTGAGCATTTAATGATTTAATAAATGCTTTATTGTTGCAAATTGAAATGGATGACTAAAAGGAAGGGGAATAATGTTTTATTATTTCACAATAAAGTAAATGGTTAAAGGTGGCATCCCTTGGGAAGTTGAAGTGATTCGATTTCTTGGAATTGAGAGTGTTTCATTTGCCCATTGAAACTTATATATTGTTGCATTTTGGAAAGCTGATCATGTTATGTTTTGGAAAGCAAAGTTATGTTGCTGGTTTGAAATCCAGAATCCGGCTAAGGGAAAACTTAGCAATTCTATTCCACTCTTCGGGCCTGAAACTATGGTTCCCTAGATGATGGATTGAGAGTGTGCTTCATTCAGAAGTACATATTGAGCTTCATAGTTGGAGAAATTGATGTTATTTCCAGAATTTGTGTTGCTGGTCCTTTCATGGCTAAAGGGCATTTCTATTTACAGCTTTGGGTGTGAATTTATTTAGCTTGTGGGTATTGGTTCTATTGATTCCTATGCTAAAGGCGACCCCACTTGTGCATTTGCAAATTTAATTTTGGAGTTTCTGATTTTTAATGTCAAAATCGCCCCTCAAGGAGGGTCGTACTTTTCTAAGTGGCATTGGGATTCATGCCAGATTAATGTGAATGATTTGATGCTGGTTTTTGATTGGTTCTTGGGCGCCATACTCTGAGAGATTATTCACAAAAGATTTCAGTCCAATCGGAGGTAATTTGATGAAGTTATGAGCATTTGATTGATTTTGCAGCTGTTGATAATTCATTTCCAGAATTGTAGATTTCTAAATCAGACTTATTTCAATTTGTTTTTCCAGTCTTTCTTCATCAATTCTTGATGATAACTAACATGGAATCATCCTATATCTTAGTGCTTGAAATCATTGTCAAACTCGTGTAATTTGCAGCTCTTTCTATTTGTAAAAGCTGATAACAGTAGTACTGTTTCAGTCTATTTAATTGCTACTTATTCATGTTTAATTATCACATTGTAACCCCTGGATGGTTTACCGCCAGTGTGGAAAAAAGAACTTGCTAATTCTCTCATTGTACCCATTGGAAAGTGGTGAATTCCCACTCATGAGTGGATGCCTGCCGCAGCAGATGAATTGTTATTTGTAATTTCTCTCATGGCTGGTTATCCGCCTATTTTCTTTCAATTCAGCAATTAGCACTCCACCATATGTTAGCACCTCGCCTGTTAAAGGATCTTGAGTGCACATTCTTGGTGTTGAGTTTAGAATCTCTCTTTCAGTTGTAATCTTTGTAACTATTAATTCAATAGATCCTAGGGATCCTCTGACCATATGCCTGCCCCTCCTCCTTAAGTGGTTTTAGGGCGCATTCTTGGTTAGAGTTCTTTTATGCAACGTTTTGGTTTAAGCTAACCTTAACAGGTGCTTGGTTACATTGTAATTGTTATTGAAAATCAAATTTTTTTTTAGAGAGTGTCTTTCAACCTATCACCTGCATGACTACAAGATAGTCATAAGGTCTAAAAAGACATGTGAACCATATTAGTTTAATTTGGGCTAGTATACCAGAGAGATATTACAACTTACAAGTGATCGCATTTGATGGTCTTATCTGGATGTGTTGCAGGAATCCTGTGAGATAAAGTACTTGTCTATCATAGATTGTGCTCTATCTAGTATATCAAGTTTGGTACACCTTTTTTATGTGGCTACAGTGCAGCACAAGTAGTGATAATTAAAAAAAAAAGAGCAAATAACACATTACAATTTTATATAAGTTGATGTTTTTCCATACACGTTCTAGAATGTTTTGTAATGGTTCACAGGTATCTCACAAGTCTATGTATTTCATGTGGTGAGAATGAGGCAAAAAAAGAAGGAAGAACCATTTCTAATGTTTGGACCAAAGATTAAGTCAAGCATTTCTGATGCAGCTAATGAAAGAATATCACTTCAGATAAGCAATCTCGTTCTATCATGCACTGCGGGATTGGCTAGTTACTCATCCATCCTAAGATGTCCAAAGCACTCAAGTATTTTACATATTGTCAGGCAAATATTCTTTGGAAACTACATGCATATGTTCAACTTGTGAATTTGTAAACTGATGTTGATGTTAAATGTGTACTTGCATAGGAGTTGCATGTGATTGATGCATCACATGAGCAGAAAGGTTCATATTATAGTCCAACATAGAGGACTCTGTCTTGGTCTAATTTGGGTGTCATTGTATCTCAGTGTGGGTCATGATTTGGTGTATTCCTTATGCAAGTGAGTTATTATTAATCAACTCATAAAGTCAGCATGTAAATTAGATTTAGAGTACAGTGTTGACAAGAAAGTCAGCATTCAGGTTTAGTAATTTTACTCGTGGTAGCATTAAACTCCAAAAACTTGCGATTAATTCCAATTAATCGTAAACCACCACATTTACCATGTTGTTTCCTGAGTTTTTCAAGCATTGCTACTCAAATGTTTTTATCTTGTTATGTATACCTATGCTTTTTTGGCTCATTTTTCCACTTAGGGAAAGAAAAATTAAAGCCCAAGAAGATTGGAAATTTTTAGTTTAGGATTAAGGTTAGTGCAATTAAATTTTTCTTTTAAGTTTTACTTGAGTCTATGTTACATGGGGATGTGTCCCTAGGTTTTCTCCTGGCATGTCCCAGTCCCCAACATGTTTCAGGGATGCGGGGAAACCTTAGAAATGACTCCCAGAAGGCAAGGGGACATTCAGGGACATCTGGCAGCAGGCCATCGCCAAGATAGTTGAGGACGTTTGTGATGTCCCTCGACCATCTTGAAGATGATCACAGCCAAGCCCAATAAACAAAAAAAAATGAATAGTATGAATAATTTACTATTTAAAGAAAAGGGCATCTGTAACAGAAATTGGAATTGAGGCAATTACAGTAGCGATCAGAAGAACCTCGCTGGAGAGTGGAAGTGTAGAGATGGACCATGAGAAGGATGAATATTTTCACCCAAAACTCGAGAAATTGGCCCCGATTGAGCGTGGTTGTTACTAGAATGGAAGCAAGGCTAAATTACCATCTGAAATGAAGCAAAAATGGTAGATGCAAAAATTTCAGATAAAAATGCGAGAAGTGGCTGAAGTTGGCTTCAATTGGTATTGACATAATGATTATCAGATTATACAGCAGAAGACATGCAACAATGCAGAAAGGTGCACACAACTGAAAAGTATGATGATTATTGCCAAAATTGATGTGCACTCTTCATAGTATTACTTAAATAGACTTACAAGGATGTGTTTGTGTGCTGGCTGGGTAAGCCAAGCACAGGCAAACTGCCCTAGAATGACTACATAATTTTCTAATTTACATGCATTCAGTGAGGCTCCAATGAAGTGAAATCCCATTCAATTTTTGTAATTTTCTTCTTGTGAATGAGGCTCCAATGAAGTGAAATCCACTTCAGTTTTTGTAATTTTCTTCTTGTGAGTGAGCCTCCAATGAACTGGGCCAAGTGTACCTGTAGGATACTTACAATGATGCAGATAGCTACAAGAGTTCAGATATCCATGACCACTATCCGAAAATCAAAATATATATCTTAGCTCATTTCTTCCATATTGTTTCTTTTCCCATCCGAGGGACCTCTTATTGCTTCTTTTATGGAATCATTGCTACAATGAGGGTCTACAATTGGAGCCAATAGCCATTGCTAGATCACCAATTAGGCTGAGAGAGTGTTTCAATACCACTGTTGTAGAGCCACTTATAACTGGTTTTAATATAGCAAGCCTTAGAGAAATCTGAACAAAAATTCAAAGATTGAAACTATTTGAAAATATATAACTGAACCTGTAAAATTCGAAACCCTGTCAAAAATAAAATTTGAATACTTTTTAAAAACTAAATATAAAGTCTGAAAACTGCTGAAAAATAATAAATTGAACTGTTTCTTTTAAAGACTAGAAGGAACAATATTTATAAAAGGGCTAACATAGGCTAAATAGCAATCAGTTAGCTGAAATTGGAAGGAAAACGGAAATCCACTTCTCCTATAGTAGCATTACAGTTAAAAAACCTCCTGATTAATCCCGAGGAATCATTGTTAGCATTTTGATTTGTCTTTTGCAAGACAACTCAAATCAGAACAGTTTATGAGGTAAAACCTCTCTTAAAATTATGAGGGAAAACTCTTTGAAACCTAAACCAACCCTAGACATTAGACTAGAGACAAAATCTACAATACTAATGCTATGCATAATAACTTGTGATCATATTTTGCAAAGTGAAAGAAACTAAATGAATTCTGCCCTATCTTTTTGGCCTCATGTATAACCACAAGATTGATTACAGCTCCTCTCACGCTCCTCTCACAAGTGAGATTTTATATTTTAAACTTGCAACCAAATGAAACAACTAAATTATGCACAGCAAATACTTTCCCACTAGCTAAAATCAGAAACCAATAAGTCCACATACATGAAAATAGGATAGATGAATTACATTGGACAACAAAAACAACTCAAGATTTCAGGAATTGAATAACTTAAATGCATACAAAGCCACAACTAAGATGAATATCAATGCTAATACAAAGCCTAACATTATTCTTCACTTTCAGTTCAACAAATGAAATCTAAACACTCCAATCACACATAAATAAAACTCAGCTTCAACACTTTAATAACAATTTATGCAGCATAAACATAACATCCAGTTTTGTTCCAAAATATTGTGGTCAAAGAACTTATAAGTTTACAAAACTCAATCTTTGGGATTTAGGATAATCATTCATTTATCCCAAAAATTAATGCATTTAAAGTAAAATACTAAAACCATAGTAACAAGACTCGGACTCGGCTAGGGTGACTCAACTCGGAGACTCGATGCCCAGACTTGGCGCAGACTCGGCAAAATGAAAAAACCCTAGAAATTTAGAGATTTTTAAGGATTTAAAACTTGTTTCAAGCACCCTTTATTGAATAAAACTTAAAAACACAATAACATCATTAAATAGAAGCAAATTTGATCACATACACAAGTATACATCGATCACATAAGTATAAAGTACACAAATTATAGCTGAGCTGCTGAAGGAAATAGCACACTTAGATATATAAAATTATAGTCAAATGTATACAAAACTCATGGAATATGAAATCCATGACATCAAATGTTCCAAACAAATATGAAATATCAAAACAATAACTACAAGTCTATGGCTCAAAGGAGTCTACATCCTTCCTACGAAGGCATCTAAGGTGGGTCCTAGATGATGTAGCAATTGCAGCCATAGTCTCTGCTTGTGACTCCATGCCACCTTCACCAACATTAGTTTTGAATGTGTTTTCTCGTGCTTTAGCCTCCTCTACCATGGCTATAGCCTCAACCTCTCTATCTACCCGGTCAACCTAATCGAGGTCCTCATCACTAACACAAGTATACATCGATCATATAAGTATAAACACAAATTGTAGCAGAGCTGCTCAAGGAAATAGCACACTTAGATATATAGTCAAAGACTCAAATGTATACAAAACTCATGGAATATGAAATCCATGACATCAAATGTTCCAAACAAATATGACATATCAAAAGATTCAAAACAATAACTAGAAGTCTATGGCTCAAAGGAGCTTGCATCCTTCCTACGAATGTGTCTAAGATAGGTCCTGGATGATGCAGTAGCCATAATCTCAAGTATCAAGGAAATTGCCCTAATGGGGTTGAGGGGCAATGCCCTTTGTGGGGGTCTAGGCGCAGTGCCTCTAGTGGGTTTGAGGGGCAATGCCCCTCATGGGGGTCTAGGGGCAACGCCCCTTGCTAGGGTTTGGGGGCAGTGCCCCCAATGGGGTCAAGGGGCAACACCCATTATGGGGTCTGGGGGCAGCGCCCCCAGTGGGGTCTAGGGGTAGCACCCCCAGTGGGGTCAAGAGGCAATGCCCCTTGCAGGGGTTTGGGGGTAGCACCCCCAGTGGGGTCAAGAGGCAATGCCCCTTGCAGGGGTCTGGGGGCAGCACCCCTTGTGGGGTCGAGGGGCAGCGCCCCTAGCGGGGTCCCGAGACAACACCCCTTGTGGGGTTGAGGGGCAGCGCCCCCAACGGGGTCCTAGGGCAATGCCCTAGGCTTGCTCCCTATCGCGATACAGGGCGGGGTCGAGGGACAGAGCCCCCACCACCAAGCCCAAATTAAGACCTCCAAAACCATACAAACCTTCATGGCGTACATCATTTTGCATTCACAATAAGTAAAAATAAAAAAGTTTTAACTTCAAATTTCATGTAATTTTTTGCACTTTTCAAACCCTGCCTGTTGTCGAGTCCTACTAATGGGACTCGGCGAGTCCAGCTAGGGCTAGGCCGAGTTCGAGTCCGAGCCCCCAGGACTCGGCCAGGGTGACTCGACTTGGGACTAAAACAACTGAAAAGCTTGAGAGAAGTAATTTAAAGCACAAAGCTAATCTAAACAATGCTTTGATAAAAGCTCACTTCAACCAAACTAAAATAGGCACTTGAATACCCTCCAAAAAATAGGATTAGCTAAAAATAGTTAATCCAAAAATTCCTCAATGTCTACATAATCTAGAGTTGGTATTCTGTCCTACTGAGCATGATGAACTCTCTCTATGAAACCCTTCACCTATCATCCGTAGGCCTGGATATTACTCTCTCCCTGGTAAGTTGATCGTACACAAATTTTTTGCAAGCTTCAATCACATCATGAACAGCTCACATTTTTTTTGTCTTACAGTAACAGCTTCCTTGCAAGCTTCATCAACTCATTCATGCTATCCAGACCAAAGAAAGAGCCTCCAAGTTTTTCTTGAGCCAACTAATCAAACTCAGTTCTTACTTCTAAAATATTTTCCATGAAGCACAGGGAACAAATGAACAAAAGTAAAAAATAGTTTTTCCTGCAGTTTGCAATTTCTTGTGTTCTCTAATTAGCCACAAAAAAAGGGTGTTTCCAAGACACGGGATGGGGAAATTATGGGGATGCTCTGTTGAGTAAAGCTTAAACAGCCAGCACAATTCATTATTTGGGGCATCCAAAGCTCCAAAACACAAACAAAACACCGGCTGTTTACTTTTGAGCAGCCTGTTGTATGTTTAAGGCATGGATTGCAAACATGTCAAGTTGTTAAGCACTTGCAACTTTTTCTTGCTCCCAAGTATTCACAAGATAAACTTGCCAGAAATTCATGCCAAGTTTTTTGATGAGTACTTTCAAAAACTCACAAGTCCGATGACTTGACTTGCCATGCCAACAACACATCAAAAATGCAAAAAAAATTGTGGGTTAAACTCTCCAAAAACTTTGTCTTTTGGGCTTTATATGTGCCATGAAGGTCTATGTGGTTTTGAAGGTCTTCATTTGAGCTTGCAGGGGGCGCTGCCCCCAAACCCTCAACCCTGCTGAGAGTATTGCCTCCAAACCCACCAAACTCATTTGATACATTTTGTAGTTGTATTTTGCATAAAAATTATGCTTTTGTAAAAATTTAACTGTTTTCTAAGTTGCTGAGTTAGAAATTTTTGGCTTGCCGACTACTCTCTAAGTCCAAGTCTGCAAACTATGGTTTAAACTTAAAGCATAGTTCATATACTTAGACTTGGCAAACCAAAAAATTTCAACTTGGCAAACCACAAAATTTTAAATGAATTTGTAAAATATTGGGGAAGTTTATTAGATTTGAATACAATATGAGCACAATATTGCATCATTATGCAAAAACAACAGCCAGCCAATAACTATTATGAAATTTATAATGATTGTCATTGAAAATCATCATCATAAATTACGTGTCCATGCATGTTCCAAATTACAATAATTTACAATTTCCTCTTAAAATTTACAATTAGAATCACATATGTGATATTTTTACACATACCAGAAATGGGCAAACACCAAAATTACAAACCATATACACACGTCATGAAATTTTTCACAAATCAGACTTTTATTGTTTTCATTTTCACAAATTTGACAGCAATAAAAAATACTCAGACTGGGACTCTGCCTGCTGGATTTTTCCCTTTTAGACATAGGTTTTCTTGCTGCTCATAGTTGAAAAAATTGGACTCCCCAATAACTCAGTTAACCCAATAAATTTAAAAACTAAGGCTCAGGAAAAACAGAGCAATAACTAAGCAAACTTATTGAAAATTAAAAAATACATAAATTTTTAAAAATATTCTTCAAAAAAATGAATTCAATACATATGAACTTCAAGTGTCAATTCCAATAAAAATTAAAATCATAAATTTCTTTTATGACCAAAGCTCAGAAGAGTCTGCTACCACTATGTGGGTGTCAAACTAGATGGTATAGCTGCATCATCCTCAACAGGAGCCTCAACAAATCTTTTCCAAGTTATGTAAATCATAAGAAAGAAGTGATGTTGACACTGGGAAATCAGAAGAAGCCATTGCTCAAAGAACACATAATTTCACATGGTTAAATATTAACAATAATCTCATGTGCAAAAGGAAAAAATGTAAGTAAAAAGTTTGAAAGTTCATTGAAAAACACAGTTAAATACTAAGAAAAGTAGAAATAGGAAAAGGCCAAAAAAGCAAATTGAATATAGAAATTTCATGCCACATACTAAAAGAATTTTTAAAGGAGATTAAAACTTGTGAAATGCAATAAGAAGAAGCATGTAACTATAGGGCAAACACACAATTGGCACATAGCAGCAAACTGCAAACACAAACCTTGCCCAATTGTTTAAATGCTACACACAAAAGTTGAAATTGGAATCATGCCTGCAGAAAACAGCAAATGGAAGCCTTGAGACACATAAGAAGCTCTAACAAACCCTCAACAAGCCAAAAAAAACCAATAAGGAAGTCATTGACTAAATAAGAGTAAGACCAATCAAATGTTAATTTGTTGTCTCAAAAATCATTTTTTAATCATCGACAAGTCAAACCCTAAGTCACAAGTTTTAACACATTTTGTTATGAGTCAAGCACTATTTATGAAAACTCATGGCCATTTTTTGCATTAATCATCCCTGAATAATACTAGAAGTAACTTGCCCAACAAACTAGCTTGTGATTCCTACAAGAGCTCACAAAGTTTTGCAACTATGGACTACCATGACTAGAAAAACAGTTGAAACTATAAATCATGAACATAAAAGCCCTAAAATCACATGCAAACCCCAATTTGAAATGAAACATGTATATGAGAGTGTCTGCAATTCAACTGGACATGTGCCTTGTTCCTTTGATGCCCCTGACATGACTAGTTTATTTATCCGATGTCTCACAACGATTGGTAACTACAAATGCTGACAATATTTTCATTTGAGGGTTTCCTTCATAGTCCTCCACAATCTAAGGCACCTTTTTTCCTCATTTAAGAGACCAAACCAATGTTTCAGTGTTCAACCCATATCCCAGCGAGTCCACTCACCAAGTACTTGCAATGACTTTTGGCACATAAACTCATCAGGACTCGTTTCGCAAGTTCCCCATCAATTCACTCATTTTTGCATTTTTCTTGCGAGGAGTCGAGTACTCCCAAAGTCTGCACATATTTGGCAAGTATGTAAACTATGGTTTAAAGAGTGCAATTTAGGGCATAAATATTGCATACAAGCACTGCACACTTAAAATGATTCATGAAGAAGCCAATTTAGGACAAAATTTGAATACCAAACCAGAAATTTATATCCCTCAATTGTAGCTTGAATTCTTAGGTACACAAACTATATGATGGCGCTAATAAGAAGATGGTCATTAACAGAGATGTGAAAAAAATATAATTGTATCTGATGAAGTTAAAAAAGCCTCTTCCTTGACATTTGCCAAAGAATTTCCTAACAGTCAAACATCCACAAGAAAGCACACGCCCTTTGATTGCTCAAATTCATATCACATGTAAGAGATGGAGAAGATAAGTAAAAGAAGCTGAGCAACCAACATGATAGACCTATGTAGTTCTATACAACCATGGAATATTTCCAAACAAAAGAACAAAGAGAAAAAAAAACAAGAAGTGCCTCCATAAATGGAGTAAGTCTTGTGTTGATGACCATAATTCAATCCTATCATTATAAAGAATTTTGTATTGGGGCTATTCAAAGGAAAGTTAGAAAATGTTATGCGAGAAGAATTTGATTCACTAATAAGAAATCAAAATTAGGAGTTGATCAAGTTACCACCAAGAAAGAATTCAATCAGGTGCAAGAATGTCTATCAAACAAAATACAAGTCAGACAGGTCTGTTGACAAACATAAAGCAAGGCTCATGTCCATAAAAAACATATACACTTACTGTCAAAATGATTCTGATTACAACAAGGTTGTCATTCAAAACATGAATGGATGGCTTGTCAATCAAATTGATAACAAAATCAATTTCTTGGATGGCAATTTGAGAAGATAGGTATATGGAGCAACCATGATTATAAAGACAAAAAAATGATGGTTTACAAGATTGGTCAAAGATATTTATGGCTTGAAAACAGGTCCCAAGAGCTTGATTTCTTAAGTTCAATCAATGCTTACAATCTTCAGGTTTTAAATGGAGTGAAAAACTACATATTTGTATCTAAAGGGTCGAAAATGAAGTAATTATTATCATGGTGGCTTTTTGTTAATGATTTGACTGCTGCAAGTAACAATAAAAAGTTCATTGAAGAACGAAAGATGAACCTCAACAAAACTAGGACTATTGTATTATTTCCCAAGAATTCAAGCTTGTCAATAAAAACACAAACTATTCATTTCTCAATCACAGTATGTTGCAAAAAATCTTAAGAAATTTAGAGTGAAAACATGCAATCCATCTTATATGCCCATGTAAACTAGACATAAGTTGTCAAAGGAAGAACTACAAACTGATGAGGAGCAGCAGTACATGCAACTCGCTAGAAATTTGATTTATCTGACAATTACTAGGCCACATCTAAACTTCTTTGTAGGCACTTCATTGTAAAGATCCTTGCAATTTCTGATCTTAAATTTCAGTTTTGAATGGTTTGTAATTTTGTCAAACAGTTGTCTTGCAATCCACTTTCAGCATGTAGAAGTTGTTTTCCTTTCAAATGATGATAAAGTATGCATCGAAAAGATTCTAACAAGTATGCTTAATGATTGAGAATGCAAAGAGAAGTGCAATGCAAATATTTTTCTGATTTTTCAAGACATGAAATGATATACAACTATGCCAATGAACAGCTACAACAAGTAGACACTTTTACAAACACTTTGTTGGCGTAACAATTAGCACCTCTGGAGTGCAAGTTGGTACGGACAGCTATGCACAGTGCGTAATGACTGCTCTTCAAATTAGGAGGGGAAGCTCCCTCTTTTGCTGATATGTGTAAAAGTAAAGTATTCTAAAATCCTATCTTTTTTACTCAGTTGGAAGAGGCACAAGGTTAAGGAAACCAAGAACGTTGCAGCTAAGGGTTTTCTCTGGTTTTGCAGATCTTAACTACAACTAACTAAATGCTTTAATCTATCCTATTCCCTCAAGAAAAACAAAGCATGAGGAATTAGGAGCAGGAATGTGATATACAATAAACTTTACAACAAGATTTCCAAGGAGGAGGAACCCCTATCCGAGGCATAGGCTGATATGAAGTTTATTAGGCACGACATCAAATGATAAGCTCAATTACTAAATTTCCAAGGAGGAGGAACCCCTATCTGAGGCATAGATATGCAACAAGCTTATTGGCAACAACACTTAAACGATAATTCTTCTTTCCAAATTTCCAAGGAGGAAGAACCCCTATCCGAGGCGTAGATATGAAAGAACTATTCATCACAACATAAGATAGAAAACTAGGACAGCAAATTGCATTGGCAAGACATGCATACAATAAACGATCAAACTAGCAACTATATTTAACTAAGATGAACAAGTATCATAATAATAACATTCAGGCAAGGTGGCACAGCTATTTATTATCAAAGTAAAAGCTCGTGAATAGATACAGAACAGCAATATTTCAGGCAAGGTGGCTCAGCATATATTACTATTGCGTGCAAAAGTTAATTACAAATGAGCAAGGAGATCTTATTTATAGACATCAAAGGTGTAGGGAACCTTAAAATCACCTTGAGTCAGCTACAATCTCGCAAGCATGCAAGATTTTATTGCTAAACCTAATTGTATACAACTATAGTTAATTGGAAAGCTACCATCAGCTAACTGGAACAAACTAAAACAAATGGACGTTTGCAACACGCAAGTCCTTATTGATATGCATGTTAACTGATAACTAACATCAATTAACAAAGAATGAAAACTCCATCTGTACATAGGAAATTCCAAAATAGACGTGAATGAGATGTGGAACAACGAGTTAACTCAAAAAGAGACGTCGAGTTAACTGTTGGATATGATGTCTATCCTGAAAAGGTGGGACATCCTGATCTGGAGTTCACTAGCCGCAATTTCGAGCAAGTAACCCCTCCAGGAGGTTGTTGACTACATCACCATCTAGGGCACTGATACTTCTTTGCAGCACACTGTGTCTTCGTAGCATCTCCTCATCGTTTGTGATCTGACTATGAAGTTCTCCTCTACTCTTAACCGCCTCATCAAATAATGCTAACATGATTGTAAATTGATCTAACTTACAACCAACGGAATCTCCACTGAAAATACCATGGATGAGCACCTGCAACTTTGACTGAACGTCGACAAGCTCAATGTACTCACCACCCTCACACTAATACTGGCAAGGAACTTGGGACACGAAAGTTCTCACATACCGAAGTGCACTAATCACGTGTTCTCTGCTCTCGGCCAACTTTGAAGCCATTGTCTCCTATATTTTTGCCTTGAAGATTAATTGTGTTCTACAAGTAAAAATAGCTTCCTTATCTTCTTTGTCGATGACCGAGTCATATGCTGTCCTCAAATGAGAGATCATGATTTCATCTCTTGGTTTGTCAATCGCCAAGTCTCGCTCTGATTCCTGAATCTACAGACAAAGTTCATGGGCCTTATACCTCAACTGATACAATTTTGTAAGTACAAAGCGACCCCTTGTGACGAAATCCTCCTCCCAGTCTTTCAGATGCTTCCCATATACAACCAACTGATTAAGCTGATTCTACTCTGTTGGTAGCTCTAACATCTGTGGGAGCAAGGCGGTGACGTTCTCAGTGCTATGCATAAGGTTGGAGATATGCTGACGAAGCTGTTGGATTTCAGCCTTGAGGGTTGCTTTGTTTTCTCCGTCCTTCATGACTCTATCCTTTATGTTGTCTGTTGCAACCTGAAGGAAATCAACCTTCACTTGGCGTGTGCTTTTACCAAGGTTGACCTTTATCACGTCGAAGTCTTCAACTTCTACCTCGTTCAAGTTCTTGTCCTCTGGGGGTGCAGCGGTCTCTATTATGATCTCCTTGTCAGCATTCCTCTCTACATGAACCTGCTTCTTTATTCTCTTATCTAGTGTGTCCTAGTAGACATGATCAAAATCTGAGAAGTCTAGTTTGTAGGACGGCTGCCTCCTCTTCCTACCCAGTTGATTCTCAAACCAAGACGAGTCTTGACTAATCTCACTGGAAGGGTCGGTGCTAGTCATAGGAAAACCTAATGAGTGGGAATGTGTAGAGGTATTGCTACATGGTGGCGAGTCTAGTTCCAAGTCAATATGAACCGGAACTAGAGACTGTTGCGGTGTTAGCGATGGCAAAGGAGGCTATACCTCTGGCTCTAGCATGCTCCAACTGTATTTGTGGCTATCTCCACATGTGTTTTTGTAACAAGTGCCTTCCCTTTTGAATTATCAAACACTTTGTTTCCTTTAGGAGGGTTGCTCCTTTTCTTTTGTTTTGGTTTTGACGAGGATGGCAGTGAAGATTCCACCGGTGGTGGCTCTGTACTTGGCATGACTGCCCTCCTTGTCTTCTTGCTATCTGAGTAGAGTATACTGTTCTGAATAACTCTGCTTGATCTCTCTTTGACAAATGAGTATTCCTTGGCAAACAAATCGACAGCTGGAAGTGGTTGCGTATCAACTTGTTCTCTAAAGAATTGAGGAAGTGTATCCCCATCATCATCTGACAATCCTCCCACATCCTCTGACATGAAGACAGATATCTGTGAGAGGGTGAACCTATTGTAACTACATCGGCGCACCTCGAACTTGTCCTCGCAGTTGACCCAGTAATCCTCCATAGAAGGCTTGTGGTAAGAGCGACCGCCAAGGTGTGCTGAGTAATAACCCCAAGGGTCATATGATCGTGTGTCAACAAGGTACTTAAGATTAAGTCTCGCTAACTCATGGCCCACAACCTTAGCGTCAACTGTTGTTTTGCAACTATAGATTTCCATTTGCAATGGAAAATTGGCAATTGCCTTGCGCTTGTGGCATAGATGTGAATGAACATCATGTAATTGCCTCAAAAATTCCATAAAAACCGTCTCATCCGAAGGATAATGAGGTAGCATGGCTGGATTTCCTGCATATCCATAAACACGAATGTAGGTATAGGTAGGGATCTGAATGAACCAGTCCGCCCATTCTACATTTGCTTCTTTGGCAACCGTTGAGATACGAACATGAAATTCCCGGTCTAGGTTCCTCACTGTTTATATCAAGAATGCTTCTTGCACACGCTTGAAACGTCGCTCGGACTTTGTGAACTCAAGCTGATCATAATATTGATGAACTTCCTGTAGACTGAGAATCCCCACTGTGTTCAACCCTCTAATCTAACCTCGGTAAGCAATCAGGTATACGAGATACGAACACATGTGAAACTCGTGGGCAACCAAGAAACCGGTAATCTGCTTGTGGAGAATGTCGCTGATCAAAGAGGCCCAATCATAATGCTCTCGCCTAGAAATAATCTGAGCGATGATGTTGTACATCCAAGGCTGAAATTTGTGAGCATCTACGTGATCGGAAACACGATTAAGAAGAGTGATCAAAATCGCATACTCATCCTTGAATTCTCCGCAACCCACATTGTTTGGCAATTTAACTTTCTTCTATTTTAGCCACCTTTCTGCCATTTTGCTCTGACACATGTCCTTATCAGCATTGAATGCCTTTTCACACCATCCTAACCAAACTGTTCGGATGTTGAGGAATACCAAAACACCTCTCAATGTCCTGGGGCTTGGGACTGCAAATCACCCGTCTATCTGTTGATTGAATTTCTCAAGTAGTAGAATTGTAATGCTTTACACAAGACATCATGAATTCTATGCAATGAACTGAAATAGGGAGTGAAGCCGCCTCTAGCAACCCAGATTCTTCGATGCTTTGAAGTGAATTTGAACTTATTTTTGACCCTTTCAAGTCAACTTTTGGATTCACCTTATGCAAATCCGTGTTAACCATTCAGATGAAGTCATGAATTAAGACCGACTTGGTCTTGAATTCGGTTTGTGTGTACTGCATTCTAAAAAACTCGCCCGTTGACTGTAAACACGACTATGTTCTGACAACTTTCTCCAGAAAGCCAAAACTACAACTGATGGGGCTAAAAATAGCCTATCGGAGGGCAATTTTCACGAAAAATTCTGAGACGTGGGTTTTATGTAGAAAATAATTCTAACCAAACTCACAATGTCAGATATCCGAAAAAACGCCTTTTAGCTTGACATGCAAAGACTTTTCCGAAAAAAGCAACTGGGGCAGCAAGGGCTGTGGGGGCAGATTTTTCCGAAAAATTCTGGAACAAAGGTTTTGTGCAGAAGATGATTCTAAGCAAACCCAGATCCTCCGTTTTGAAAAACATTGACTTTTACTCTACCATGCAAAGGAATTTCCGAAAAGAAAGCAGAGCTTCGAGAAATGAAGCTACGAGGCAATTTTTCCTTAAAAATTCTAACACATGGGTTTTGTAGAGAAAGTCGTGCATAATAAACCCAAATGATCAAAATTGTCATAAGTCGTTGAATTCTTGGACATGCGAGAGAAAACCTAGGACAAGAATAGAAGAATTTATGACAGAAGATAGAAGTTTATGGTTTTGCTTCTAAAAAAGTCGCCATATTCTTGACTAAAGTCTGTTGATTAATTTGGATTTGTATCTACAAGGGAATTCTGAAAAATAATACTTGTAGCGCCTTCAAATACTGCTTGCACAAGAGAAAACTCGTTTGCACTCAACCTATTGTAAGAGAAATGGACGCCTAAATGAAATAAAAAAAGAATTTTGAGGGTTTAGGCGCCAACTGCAAGTAAAAACCCTGATTTGCAAAAGGAATTATCTAATTGGAGCTCACTTTGTTTAACAGAAACTGACTTGGAGTTAGAAATAGGCACCACCTTTTTATAGTTCAGTTTAACTCAACATGCAAAACTAACATTGAGTCTCAAAATAGGCGCCACCTTTAAAATATTGAAGAAATACGCCTTAAGCAAAATTGATTGGTGAAACTGAAGATTTTAATATTATTTAATTGAGTTAACTGAATTCCACCTTTATGGGTTGGCTTATAATTGCATGTTGATTCCAAAGTCAAAGTTTGACTTTCTAGGCGTCCTTCAAAAGTTGAGTTTTTTAGCTAAGTTCCTATTTTGTAGCTCATTGAAAATGTCACCATAGCCTCTATTGAACTTTGATTTTTGGGTGCCCAGTTGATCCTGGAGCTAAGCTGACACATCCACTGCGTAGCCAGAACAACCTTGATGAAATGTTCATTGGGCGCTACGAGTGCAAAAACTAAGTCTGGTACCTCAAAGACAAGGGCACCTTTCTCAAAAAGAGTGCACACAACACCAGACTTAGCCAATTTTTGTTTTGCCATTTCATGCTTCAATCTGCCGCTACCAGTGAATGATGACTCCCGTCGACTGGATGTTGGATCCATCGCGTAGCTAGAAGAATTCCACAAAGAATGACTATGTGCAGCGTGTAAAAGCTAGTTTAAGGCCCTCAAATGCAAGGGCACCACTGACCTGCAGGGGAGCAAAATGCATTTTTGATTGATTTTACAAATTGTAACTTTCAACTAAATGCTATACTTTGACCCTCGCTATCGGGAGCTGGATTGCTCTGATACACGCACCGTTGATCTCATTGCGAAGCTGGAACAACTTGGAAGAGATGTTCCTAGAAGTGACGAAGCGAGAAAGCTGCTTCTAAGACCTCCAATAGAAGGGTGCCTTTTTCAAAGGAGTATGTAAATTCCACACTTAGCCATTTTTTTGCTTATTTTCATTCTTCAGTATTTTTCGTTGATTCTTCATCCACAAGCATTTGGCAAACCTTGAGGGCTGACGGTTGGATTCACTAAAAAGCTAGAAGGATTCTGCACAGGTCTCGTGAAGATGATAGCTGCTAAAAACCTCATCTAACTGGCAAAAAGGCTAGGCGCCATTGACTTGTAGAGGTACAGTTTGATATTTCCATTTTTATTTTCCCTCTATTTTACGTGCTCGCTGGAACAACTACCACGATCACTCAGCACATCTGATGATCTCGCGATCAAATGCATCGCGGAGTTGGGCTGAATAAGAAGAGATCCCCCGGAAACGGAAACTGCAAATTCATCCATCTGACATGTCTAATTCAAGGGTGCCCCTAACCTACAAGAGCGCAGAAACTGCAAATTTGACTCTCCATAATGTGTAAATTCTCCGTAACTTCTACATCCGCCTTCAATTGTTGAAGTTCCGCAAATCGGATGGACTCGCTTGATAGCTTGTCGGAAAGCTGACTAAAAATTGAAGAGACTGAATGTATTTACAACCAGAAACAACTGAATCTAAGCCTCCAAATTGAAGGGCGCCCTTGAGCTACAAGGGCGCAGATTTTCTCTGGACTTGATAATTTTCTCCACTTCTCGCTCTGCGAACATCGTGTTGCTTGCTAAGTTGATCGCGTGAAGCATTACTACTGCTAACATGTGTGTGACTGTATTTCACCATTTTACGTTGTACACTACAAATTTGTCTTGCGCGTTGATTGCGCAAGCGTCTCCCACGTTACAAAGTGAAGTGTTTCCAAACTTAGAATATTTTTTCCAAATTTTGCCATTTGAAAACCCCCTCCGTTGTGACGCATCTTTTACAACATCTTTCTCCATAGAATCTTCTGCTTTGAGTTTCAAGCTTAGATTTTGACACTTGGTACTGGCCAATTGCCATCGACGACCTCGAGGGTCCTAACTTTTCTCCTAAAAAAGTGAAAACTACCCACCAGGCTTAAACTGACTTTTAACTAAAATTGACTTTAACACTGTGATCATGATTCAAAATAAGCCAATCAAAATTAATTTCAGCCAATTCTAACAAGTTTCTATTTTTAGGGTTTTTGACCTAAAAACAAGAGTCCGAAAACCCTGATTTTCAAAATTTTCAATTTTTGCCAATATCTTCCTAACATCACACTGACCAAAAGCCCATACTTGATTTGCCCAAAAACTGAGTTTTGACATCATTTTTACAAGGTTTAGACCATTTTAAGCAAAATGCCTTAATGAAGCAAAAAATTTGGTTTGGGTACAACACACTTATCATGCAACCCAACTCCAATAGTTATTGAAATGCAAACTGATTACAAAGCTTTGACAACTACAGTTCTAATTGCCTCCTTTATGGACGATTTACAATATATATTCATATGCCAATGACAATGCAAATAAGTGGCAGTGATATAATGATGTTCAGTATGAAATGCAACTACTAAATGGACTGTTGTAATGACAGCGATATAATGACATTTGAAATGCAATTACAAAATGCTGTGATGACAGCGATTTATATGCTTGAAGACCAGCGATTCAATAAAATGAAAATGCAACTATAAATGCAAGTTTTTACAATGGAATAAGGAACCTGATTGACACCTTGATGAAGCAATGAATGCAATGCAAAAACCAATCTAAATCCTCCTAGAATCGAACTATCTTCTGCTTGATGGCTGTGCCTATATTGCCTAGTGGTCTGTGAATTCTCCCAGCATAAATCGAATCATGAACAAGAGTCACCAACTCCAAATCGAACTAATTGCAATGTAAAGAGCTGCGCCTAAGTGAGGGACAATTTTCCCAGCAAGTGAAATCGACCTCCAAGGATAAATTCGATATGCCAAACTGACTGAAAATGATCTCCAAAATGCAATTGTTTCCTTCCAAAATCGAATTCCTTATTCTCCAAAATTTGGTCAAAGACCATTAAATTTTGCAATGATCTCTCAAGTAGGATGACTGAAGTATCTCCCTCCACAAACCTCCAGCTAGGGTTGATCTTTCACAACTGAAACCGGTATCCTAGAGTCTTCAAACCCTCGGACAAGCAAGCATTCAAGCTCTCACCAATCTGGTATAAAAAGTATAACTCAAGACATGCTCAAATGCCAAGCCCACAGCTCCTTATAAAGATTTCTCAATCACCTCCAAGAAGCTTCTAGAAAATATTATTATTTTCTTTCCAAAGTGACTTTATGATATATAATTTTATTTTAGTCACTTTTATTAAATTAATTAAATATAAAGCTATCTTTATGATTTGAATTATTGAGATAACTTTACAAATAATTAATTTAATCATTATTCCCTTATTTCTCCTTTAGCCTTCGGGAATAATAAAGGCTAAATGATCTTTGGGGTGGCTACTGAGAAGGGGACATCACATTCATCCATATTTTTGAATTTTTTGAAGATGGTGCATTGAAATGCAGCCAAACTAGTTCTTAAATATTGTAGTGAATTTGGTTCATACCTTGATTACAATCTTATCCTATATAAGAGATATATATTACAATACATGCATCTCACCTGGTATTATAATCTGTTTTAAGGTTGTTTATCAAAAGATAGGTTGCATAGTTCACGATTATTATGGATATTACCTATGTTCCACAGTGCTTCTGGGAAGGGACAGTAGCATAGAAATTATGTGTATGTGTGTTTGGAAAGTCAAACTTTTACAAGTTAAGTTGTAAATGACTATCAAGATTCATGTTTATCACATAAAGCATTAAATTTGAAATTCAATGTTCATTGGTTCAATTATAATAGCAATAAAAAATTAAAATTTCATTGTTTTCATTACAACAATAAGGCTTAAGGCTACAAAATGACAAACTGTCCACCAATAGGCATAGCACTAAGATTATAGATACAAAAATATACAACTGTCAACAGCTGCAAGTGCAAAATGCAAACTTATTGTGGTAATTGTGAGTTGAAAATGGTTCAGAGGGTTAGATATAGGGGAGGGTCTAGGGTTTCATAAAGGGCATGGAATGTGCGTGGAAAGGGGGCATCTGGGCTGCTCATGCCCTGTTTTTTCTTTTTAAAATTTTACTAATGCTTTTTTTAAGCCAAGAAAAACAAGTACATTTAGACATCCCCAAGATGGTTAGGGAACATAACAAATGTTCCTAGCCCAGATGGTCCACTCTTCATAGTAGACTCCTCTTTCTTTTATTGAAGCTCTAATGGTAGTGCATCCTTTTCTATCAGCTCTTATTGCAATTGTTCAAGGATTCCAAAAAAGAGTCAAATTGGTCCTCCTTTTCAATTTACAATTTTTTAATTCCTCTCACTCAAATGGCGAACTTCTCTCCAAAGAGATTGGTTCTCTCTTGATGCTTTCTCTAAGCTTCCTTGGATGTCTTCCAGATTCTTGCTCTTAGATTCTGTCATGGCTGCTCTTCTAAAACCTGCACACTTTGAGAAGAGTTTGACAACACAATGGTTATACACACAAAACTCCTCTTTCTTTTATTGGAGCTTCGATAGTAGTGCATCCTTCTCTATCAGCCATTGTTGCAATTGTTCAAGGATTCCAACAAAGAAATGAAATTGCTCCTTTTCAATTTGTAATTCTTCAATTCCTCTCACTCAAATGGTAACTTCTCTCCAAAGAACTTGGTTCTCTTTTAATTCTTTTCTCTCTAAGCTTCCATGGATGTCTTCCACCATTTTCTGAGATTCTGTCATGGCTGCTCTTTTAAAACCTGCACACTTTGAGAAGAGTTTGACAAAACAAGGGTTATACACACAAAACTCCTCTTTCTTTTATTGGAGCTTTGATAGTCTATCAGCCCTTATTACAATTGTTCAAGGATTCCAACAAATAAGTCAAATTGATCCTTCTTCTCAATTTGCAGTTCTCTCTCATTCAAATGGTGAACTTCTCTCCAAAGGGTCTGGTTCTCTCTTGATACTTTCTCTAAGCTTCGTTGGATGTCTTCCAGCTTCTTTTTCTGAGATTCTGTCATGTCTGCTCTTTTAAAACCTGCACACTTCGAAAAGAGTTTGACAAAACAAGGGTTATACACACAAAACTTTATGTGTCACCTTAAAACCCTACAAGCACCAAAGGATTTGTGGCTCTAATACCAGTTGATTAATAATTTCCTTTTAAAACTGGTTAGAAACTAGGAAATAAAACATTTATACTATTGTTCTTCTTGGAATCTGAATGACAGTGATTAATAGAGATATTGAAGTGTTGTTCCTACACAAAAAAATGAAGTACTAAAGTATAATTGCAAAATACCACAAATATTTGAGCTGGGAAAACCCCTATGAGGGATGGAACACCAAAAAGCCCAGTTCATAGGAGCAACTGCTCTCTACCAAAGTATATTGCTCAAAAAATACCAGTACAAAGGAATTATAATTCTTTGTGCAGTTTAAAATTACTTCAGCTTCTACTTCCAGAAGCTACAACCTTCAACTGTTCTCCTCTCTCAATTCAGGCAACCAACAGTTCTTATAAAGTGCTAGCAGACTTTCCCTTACATGTGAAAAGCCTTCCACTCAGAATTGAAGAGATAGAGTTGCCTTTTGTTTATCATTCTGCTTGTTTTTCCAGCTTTGCAACAACACCACCGTCGATCACAGATCTGCCCCATCCATTAAAAGATTGGCATTGCCAACCACAAGATTGGCTGCAAAATCAAAGAAACACCCCAACGATCACAAAATCCCCTAACCTCACTTTCAAACGATGAATCCGACAGTTTTGTCTGTGACAAAACAATGAGTTATTGCACTTAACCAATTTTTGAACCAAACATCTTTCTAGAAGCTACAAACCCCCCTGATACCATATGTATATGGTTTTTTCCCTTGCAACTTAGTTAAGTGTCTCTCCCCTTGAGGATGAGTTCCACCCCTTTATCCTTATGGAGCAATGTGGGTAAGCTCCCTTCCATTCTGTTGTTGTGCTTTTGCCTACTATGCCACTTGACTACTGGTATTCAATGGTGATCTGGTACCAATAGGACTTGGGCAGGAAAGAAAGCAAGCTATATCTGTATTATGTCGTTTGGGCATTCCTTTCTTGGGCTAAACCAGCATGATATAGAGTTTCATGACGAGCTGAACATTCAAAATTTTCCTCCTCTTTGCAAGCTGTACTCTCAAAAATCTACCATGGACATAGAAAAGCAACCATGATATTGTGCCCATCACCTTGGATTACAATCAAGCCTTAGCTGCCTCCAATAGTTGGGAGCCTCAAGTAGAGAAGGAAGCAAGCAAATCTTACAACTGATAATAGGCACATTATCAAAAAAAATAATGTAATGGCCACAGATAGAAATGAAGGGCAATTTAAATAACACAGTTTTGCCAGTGTACCCAGACAACAAAAAGACTATATAGGAAAGTCCGCATGTTTAAGAATCTACGCAATAAAATTAATCTTTACTCTATTTGATAATATATATGGAGGCATCGTTAGTAGATAATACAGTGGAAGTAACTGATCTTCAACTTATCCTCACAAAGATATGCTTACATATCATTGGTACTTCTATTTGAAAATGTAAGGAAGAAAGTCTCTCATCAAATGAGATGGAAATAACTGCCTTCAGTCTAATAGAACACTAGAGAACTGTAAAGGAATAGGTCATCTATGTCTATTTTCATATCTCATTAACAAAGCTTGGATGCTGCTCAAGCTCAACTCTAAGTTCCCTAGAACAAATACCAAGATGACCCTTCAGCAATATTGGATTATAAGAACACTTACATCAAAGATCTAAGAAAAATTTACAGATCATAACACTCACAAAAATTAAGCAGCAAAGAAAGAAATTTTTTAAGTCTGGCTTAAATGGGGAACTCCATGTGGTTACACCATTACAGTAATGACAAAAGAATACAAAAAGGGTTTATCCAAAGGATTTTCTTTCTGACTATTCTAAATATTATGGATAAGGAAAAGGGTATTCAAAAGCAAAAGGAGTTCAAGAACGCCTAGAAAATGGCATTGTAAGTTTAAACTCACTTTTCTATTTAGACATTCAGATCAATGTTCTGAATGGGCACAACTTCCATTTTATAGAAAGATTAAAAACGCACAAAAGGAGTACAACATGTAGTCACAAATTACCACAGAAATTATCCTAATTCCTACCCTTCATAACACACTCACATACAAAGTCAAATTCAAGAAATCAGTATGAACTACATACATTCTCATTAAAAATCATTGAAAGACTTGACAGATTACAATATTTTCTATTTTAGATAAGGGTTTTAAATGCTGAGAAAGATAGCAATTATTTATCAATTCTCACAAAATTATAATAGCTTATTTCCTAGCCATCATTCTGTTCCTTCTGATTTGAAACACAAAACGGATATGAATACCCAAGTTTTAAAGTGCATACCTTGTCTAAGGGACGAGAGTACAAGTCAACTCGATAATATGCATTGGACATCAGCAATTTTGGGTTGTACGATTGAAAGAGACTGCCAACAAGCATTTATAAATACTACGTCAACCATGTTTCTGATGGAAAATTTATTAATAAATCTCATTTCTTTGAGTATGCATCTATTATATTACTTACATAAGCATCAATTAGTGCAAAATCCTTGGTGAAAGAACAATCACCACCACAATGTTTAATCATTCAACATTTTCATATAAGATTTATCATCTAAAGATAGAGAAAAAAGTTCAACCTCTAATCCCACTTTCTTTGATTATAAAAACTAAGGAAACAATGCTAAAACCAAGCAACATGGAAAATGTAAAGCCTCTCTGAGGTAATCACTGTATGTAGTTAAAATTCTCAGATGAAAAGCATGGTGAAATTAATGGCTAGGCCCACTTGGGACATTGGGATTTCAAGACCATCTCCAATGTTGAGGGGAACAACAAACAAGAAGTAATGCAATTCAAACTCTGTAAAACTGAATAATATGGGTGAATTTATCATTGTCAAAACTTGTTTTTCTTGCATCCCATTATATATACTAGTAATGATTAATATTATGCACTGCATTTTGTGCTTAGATATAGGCATGATTTCTCTGAAGTAAATAATCTACATGATAAAAAATCTATATATATACACTTACAAATAATACAAAATAAGACATTTATATTCATATTCCTACAGAAAAAAAGGGACCTGATAAAAATACAAGACCTGTGAGATTGATATGTTGCAGTAAAACAATTTTTTAATGCAAAGAAGGAAGATAGATTAAATTAAACAGAAATTTGCCCAGAAAACCTGTGAAATTTATTGCAACAACATTTGTCCAGAAAGACTCTTCTACACAACTAAAAAAATGACATTGAGAGCATTAGCATCAAAGCAGTTACCTTCAGCATACATCTTAGCAAGCAACTTCACAAGGAAAACCTTGTTAGCCCCAACAATGGATAATCAATTTGGATATTCTAATGTGCAATTTATTTACACAGATTCTAATTTTCCTGTGTGTTATTCCTATGCAATTTTCTAATCAAACTAACATGCACTAGACAGAAATGAGAAAATTAATCTGTGTTACAATTATGAGATGCCATCTACATATTTTCATTAATTTAGCAAATGCATGCATGTGCAAATTCATGGCTACCATTAAATAAATCAGTTTTCACACCTGTTTATGTAACTACCAATGTGTGATCCTTCTAATCTATATATTCAATGTTGTAACAAAAGAAGTATGCTGGTGCTTAAAATTTTGACTGTTTTTGTTTCTAATTGGTGTTGTAAGTGAAGAACTATATTTGAAAAAGTACTTAGAATGGACTTATGATATTTAGCTCAATGCATAAAATGGAGAAAGACAGGAAGGAAACAATAATTTGGAAGGGAATGTAGATAACATCACATAACAAGAGCAAGATACCCTGGAGAAACCCAAAGTAGGAAATCTCCAGCTTTGAAATGGGATTGTGCCTCCTATGACCAAGAATGCAAGGTTATCTATGCTCTTTCTGCAAACTTTCCTTCCCCTTGTTGCAACTCAGCACTCCTCGAGATCATTCCAGATTCCCCCTAAGACTCTTTCTTAACCAAGAACATGCTGCAAAACTAACACCGAAAACTCCAAAACCAATTCAACTGTCAGGTTGTCAATTGACCCAACTTCCATTTTGGGTGGTTGGTATATATCTTTCTGTCTTTTCTGAGATGGGTTCAGACATAAATTAAACTGTTACTAATATCCTAGTGCAGGTTCGAGAAACCCCAATTTGTCATGTATGCCTGAGCTACGTGTTCAGGAAGGATATACATTTTCAATCTAATCCGAATCCATCACCAATGCACAGGTGACAGATATGGAGAAGATTCCAGAGGCAAACTTCTAAAGGCCATAACTTTGTCGGATGTACTCTGATTTTCCCCTTTTGAAGCATTAGAAAGCTGCTTAATCCCTCAATTGTAGGTGGAGGTTGCATCAGATTTTGAACTGAATTTGCAATTTTTAAAGAGCATTGTTAATGCAATGATCAGATTATTGATTGTTTAAAGGTCAATCCTAGCAGGTCAAACAACATCTATCAGATCTTCCTTTTATCTTCTCTTAAAGCTGAATGAACTGATTGCAGAACATTAATAAATTTCGATGTTTGCATATCAGACAAGGATCCACCATAAATATGTGAGGAGAACCCGCCTCTAAGAGACGCGTCTCTTGAGAGGACGTGTCTCCACACGTGGAGACATGTCCGCTCAAGGGACGTGTCCTTTGGGAGCACGGGTTTCTTTGACAAATCCGTTTGTCATGTGGTTAGTATATCTAACACATATAAAACCTTCAATACTTTGGTGGATATTAAATGTATTCCGATTTATATTAAATGTGAAATTCTAACATCTATTATTTCGAATTTATATATATGCTCATAAATTCGATTTCCAAAAATATGTATAATAATGATATTCTTTGATCATATATAAATAAAGAAGATGCTTTCAGCATTCGTTATTTATATCTGACCGAAGCTATCATCCATTAACACTCCCTCTTAGCTAGGGAAGATATTTCAAATCAAAAAGTAGAGATATCACCTTCACACGTGATATCGAAGACATGGTATGTTTTCTCAATATTGTCAAGTCACATGACATTCTACATAACACATCTTCATTATTCAACACTCCCTCTTTAACTAGGGAGGATAACTTCCATCAAGTAAAAGTGATATCACCTAATTCGTGATATCAAAAGATATGGTACGCTTCTGAAAGTGTCAAGTCACATGACATTCTTCATAACATATTTTATTATTCAATACTCCCTCTTAGCTAGGAAAAAATAATTTCCACCAAGTAAAAGTGATATCACCCAACTCGTGATATCAGAAGATATGAAATGCTTCTGAAAGTGTCAAGTCACATGACATTCTTCTTAACACATCTTCATTATGGTATGTGCACTAACATCAAGTCACATGATGTCTACCATAATTCATGGCATATCCACGGATATAAATATCCACCATGATTATCTCTTAAGGATCACAATGATCTTCAGATGATATCAAGTCCCATGATATCCATCAAAGTGTCCAAGAGATACTATCATGACATGTCCATAGATATCAAGTCACATGATATCTATCATGATAGTTTATCATTGTAGAGTCGTCACTTTACAATGTCAAATACAAGTGTTCATTATTAGAAAGATCGTCACCTTTCAATAATGTTCACAGGGGGAGCGGGCCCATAAGGTCATGGAGTCACACACATGACAAAAGAGTTTACACATTAAACATCTTTATATATATTAGTACAACTTATAAACAATTTGAATTTCAACATAATATCAAATTACATTTCAACCATACCAGTTTCTTCCTGAAGTGTTCTACCTTGATTCGGGAGAGAGGTGTGGTGAGAATGTCTGTTGTTTGATCATTTGTACTAACTTACTCCAACTGGATCACATTCCTTTCTGTCGAGCTTTGTGCTACAAAAAAACTGTTTTCTGCAGATCCAAGAGATCATAGCCGATCCTAAACTGAAGCAACATCCTGATGTGCTTTTCCGATCGGTTACATTCCCAGCCCAATCTGAATCAAAGTATCCAGGTTGATCTAGTTGGTCATTTCTATAAAGAAGACCATATCCAATACTGCCTGGAAGATAAATATATGTTTTACAGCCATAAGGTGAATTTCCTTTGGCTCACATTTGAACTGGCTTAGAGCATTCACTGGTACCTTCCATTTGCAGTAGGAGTGCTTTATCAGCTGAGCTACTGGCCCCTTGTGACCAGCCCATCATCAGTCCAGGTGTGGCTTATATCCAACACCCCCCCTTTAAGCCACACTGTAGGTGCTTGGGGCTCTTGAAGTTAGATCCAGGGACCTGTCGTCATGGAGTCTCTCAACATGACGCCTCATCTCAGTCTCAAAGATGAACAAGGGCTTTCACCTCATATCTCTCTATCTCAGAGAATTATGCATTTACAACAAGTGATGATGTGACTCCCTCTGAAACTCTAAGTACATGTATCAGCCTCCTGACCTCCTCATCCAAAATTGTCAGCAATACTTGCTTTAGAGAAGTGGTTTCCAATGCACACCTCTGTAGAGATTTAGGGCTGTCCTCTTCAACCTCATCCTAGAACACTCTATACGGAATAGGTTTGCGGAGCTACCAATGTTGAATCCAGGTTGGCTGACTTGAGCAATTCTTATCTCAACTGTTGAAGAGGATCTTAGCATCAGGCCTTGCATCTTGAATCATAGAACTCCCTCTGAAGGTTAATGCTTCCTCTTCAAAGAGATGTCTTCAGCCATTCACACAATCTCAAGGTTGCACACAGTGTCTCCATTTTCAACCTACAGGATGCATCGAGCTCTTCTAGGAAGCAATCTCTTTCATTTCTTTATACGTCCTAAAAGCATTAAGAAGAGATTACTAACAGTTCATGAGACTCAACTATCTCAAACAAGAAATACTATCTCAATGTTATAGTATGAAAACATTATTTAACCATGCAATACTTATCTCATTAAAGAGTTTGATAAAAGCTAATCACTGTACTCAATATGATTCGTTGCTTTTGCGCTCAGATCAATCCACAGCCTTCACGACTTGAACACAGGCCCATTACTTCGAATTTGTAGAGGTGGCAGGGTAATTTTGAACATGGTCTTTGACCGTTCAAATTTATCGATGCACCCGAACCAGAAGTGATGATCATTACTTCTAGAAGGCACAGGTCCGAAATTGGAACTCTTCCCATTACTTTTATTGCTGGAAGAATCTCTGCACTCTCAAGATTCGTCATTCATACTTCATCACACGGGAGAACTGGGCTGAACGGAGTTTACACGGAAGGTCTCGAGATGCCATTTAGATCGCAGGACCCATACTTAGCATGGATAAATCCGTCATGCCCAATGAATTCTCCAACCACGAGCACTGGTGTAGATCCTTACTTTCTTCTCTATTGTTTAAATGTTTTCTCCTTTTAGATCATATATCTAGCCCTACGCAGGACCAGAATTAGACAAGCTTCTACTACAATATCACTCCACCTTAAAGACAAATTTGATAAAGCCAAGGATGATTTGCATGACTCTAGATGATATCCATTTCCTACCATCGAATCCTTTACATTTCCTATGTAATATCCTTTACACCTTGAAGACTTTGAAGTGAAGTATGCCTCTTATAAATTCTCGCTCAGCAAAGTCATGGCTCCACCTTATATCTACTCAACCTCTCATCTTCAACTTAGATGACCGGCCAGAGTGGGAGACAATACATACAATTTCAGACACGGCTGAGCAGACAACCAGCCTAGACCCGATCCTTGTATCTATATTTGATTGGCACCATAAGATTTAAGTTGCTCCCAACTCCAACTCCGTTAGCCTTAGGAGTTCATCCTAGATAAGAAGGTGAAGCATAAACTCCAAACGTTGATGCAACCAATCCAATCCATAACATACGACGGGTGATAGAGCTCTTAATTACACAAAAGAGCGTGGACATGCATGTGAACCAGTAGGTTCTCGTCTTCAACTTAGATGACCGGCCAGAGTGGGAGACAATACATACAATTTCAGACGCGGCTGAGCAGACAACCAGCCTAGACCCAATCCTTGTATCTATATTTGATTGGCACCATAAGATTTAAGTTGCTCCCAACTCCAACTCCGTTAGCCTTAGGAGTTCATCCTAGATAAGAAGGTGCAGCATAAACTCCAAACGTTGATGCAACCAATCCAGTCCATAACATACGACGGGTGATAGAGCTCTTAATTACACAAAAGAGCGTGGACATGCATGTGAACCAGTAGGTTGGTTTTGCAAGCATAAAGATAAGTCACCGCCTTCAGATATTATATGTCCAAACTTATATACAATCTCATGTTCCCATTCAGGATATCTCCAACATACATATTTGGATTTAGAGATTCTCGCAATGAGAGACGAATCGCGCTTGAGAGTTTAATAAATATGCCGCCAACAATGAGTAATCGAACTTCCTATATGGCTTGATATAATACTTCAACCCCTGAGGATAGTCGATGGCAAAAGCGACAACCAACATCATGATTGCTCTGAGTCTTATATCTCGTGTCCAACCAGCATATCCAACATCTCATCGCGTACACAATACACGATACTGGCAAGTACGATCTGTGACAGGTAAGCCACCATGCCCAATTACAAACAGTTTTGCATATGCGTCCTGTTGAGCCAAAATCATGCTTCAATTGCATTTACCCATGGTCGCTGCAAGCATAGGTAAGGAGTAATTTCTTGATTGAATCACCAATGGACCTATATTTATTGAAACATTCCTCCCCATCATTTTACGCATAGGTAATGACCCTTACGCGATTGGTAATAACATCGTCCTTTGTTGAATGCCGACTTTATCATTTTACATCTGCTTATCTGATCAGATCTTGCAACTTGGCTCTGATACCATGTTAATGCAATGATCAGATTATTGATTGTTTAAAGGTCGATCCTAGCAGGTCAAACAACATCTATCAGATCTTCCTTTTATCTTCTCTTAAAGCTGAATGAATTGATTGCAGAACATTAATAAATTTCGATGTTTGCATATCAGACAAGGGTCCACCATAAATATGTGAGGAGAACCCGCCTCTAAGAGACGCGTCTCTTGAGAGGACGTGTCTCCACACGTGGAGACATGTCCGCTCAAGGGACATGTCGTTTGGGCACGTGGGTTTCTTTGACAAATCCGTTTGTCATGTGGTTAGTATATCTAACACATATACAACCTTCAATACTTTGGTGGATATTAAATGAATTCCGATTTATATTAAATGCGAAATTCTAACATCTATTATTTCAAATTTATATATATGCTCATAAATTCGATTTCCAGAAATATGTATAATAATGATATTCTTTGATCACATATAAATAAAGAAGACGCTTTCAGCATTCGTTATTTATATCTGACCGAAGCTATCATCCATTACCAAGCATCAACTATAAGTCCTAATATTAACTTGTTTTGGCATATAAAGAACCAATCCAATGTTCTTATGGTCATGAAAACCATGTGACTGAAAATTATTAGATTTTATTGATCAATTTCTGATCACTTGTTTGTAAATATTTTTTATAGTCTGTTTTCCCTGAAAGAATAAAGCAGCGGTTCATGATCAATTTAATAAATATGCATGTAATTATAAGTGGCCAAGTGGAGTAAAAAACTTCTGATGCGAAAACCTCCTTAAATGATGAAAAATAACCTCTTTCATAAATATAAATGACAAGAGTCAATCTTTTGTAAAAATAAAGAATATCATGTAAATGTAAATATTTAAAGTCACTCTCATAAAATTTGAAGATGAGATCGACTCTCTTTTGTAATACTTGTGACTTTGCAATTAGCTTTTAGCTTTTTTTCTTTTAATATATTTTTCCTTATCTAGCTAATAACACCCTCAACTAAAATAGATCCCGTGGGGCATCTAGTGAGAACACCATAAACTGTGAGAATCTAGATGTGTTAATATTTGGAGAAGAAATTAAACAATAAATCAGAGATGAGCTCTTACTAAAGAAAAACACAAAGAGCTGTTAGAATTAGAACAAAAATGTTTATAAATCTATTTATTCTATACATGGCATAGGAGAGATCAGAATTAGAACAGAAAAAAATATTAATATATGCATTCTGTACATGGCATAGGAGAGAGAATAAGAATATAGAGCAGAAAAGTTTATTGATCTAGAAATTGTGTACATGGCATCACTTGAGGGAGATGTATGGTTGTTTTATCTTACTACTAAATACACCTAAACTATGCTATGCTTGTTGCTTATTGAATTTTCTAACACAAATGTACATAACATTCCAAAGCCATGAAGGCTAAAGCATCATTATGGAAGTTGAAACACTTGAGCTTCCATATGACTCTTCACCTTTTGATAGTTGAGCTGAATGCCATCAGATATAACAGTCAAATCTAGTGCATGCAGCATTGCCCTACAGCCCATGGGAAAGCTGCCCCTTGAACCCACAAGAGGAAGAAGTCCTTGGATCAAACAAAGGGCTCTGCCTTTTTAAGAACAAATAAAACAACACTCTCAGCACTCAACAATACCACTGTTGTCACTGAGCCTTTGGTGGTTTAACCTGTAAGTGTCAAGAATCCTGAAAAGTTCAATGATGAAGGCAAAATAACTTTTGGTGTGCACTTGGATGGCACCACATCCAATTACCCAAATTGTCTCATGCCACTAGAAAAGAGTGTCCATCATCTGGTGGAGATGGATTGATGATCTAGGAGATACCACAAACATCAAGAAAGTGTTGAGAAGTACCACAAAGAATCTAATTAGATCATCTACCTTATGTACCTATTTAGTCCATGTCAATAAAGGGTGTAAAGCAATAAGTTTTGGCAGCTTTCTCCATTGTTTCTCTTCATTATTAATGTATTTTTCTTAGAATCTTCTACACATTTGAAAGGAATACATCATGAGGCATTAAAGCCAAGTTCAGGCCTCTATTCAACAACACTACTACCACACTTTCATTCACTCCAACTCTTGAGACCCAATAGCTTAAACTTAAGCCATCTTCTCCAAGTTGTCCTTCAAATTCTCATCCACATTGTATATGTATGTTGTATCCATATGAAATTTTTTGTATTGTGTGAAGTTGTAAGGTAAAATCTAGTCATTCTTCATTTGTAACTTGTAAGTCATGCTTGAGTCCTTATTCCTAATGATTGTCAATGTTGTAGTTATGCTTTTAAGTTAACACCTTCAAAAGGCCAAAAAAAGGAGTTATCTAGAGCATAAGCAAGGTTAACACAAAGACATGGACAATGAAGGAAAGGCACAGGCATTCTAAGGAAAAGAAATGGTCATCAGTGTTCCTAGAGCACATCTTGACAAAGGAAATGAGCTTTTGTAGATTTCATGCCAAGAAAAGGTGTGCAAGTGATGTGGAGCATGCCTTGGAGGGAGAACCAGAAGTTTCAATGACAAAAACAATCAAAAAAAGTGCCTAAGTTGTCTAAGAATGCACTCATTATGAGAAATGTCACTTTTCAAATAATTTCAAGTGGACTAAAGGCTTGGCAGGTCAGAATGAGTTATTTTGAGGATGAAAAAGGGCTTTGAAGGGTGAAAAGGCACACTTTTGGTCATTTAAGTGAAAAGGCACACTTGTGCTCACTTGAGTGAAAAGTGGAAGGGCCATAGCAGGTCTTTCAGATTAGAGTAAAAAGACACTTGAATGAAAAAAGTGTGTGCACTTTTGAATGTCAACGACAAATCTAAAAGTGATAATGATTTAAGTGAATCAAATGCACTTTTCCACTTAAGTGGTAAAACTCGATATCAAATTAGAGTAAAAGTGCATGACACCCTCATGGAACACCCATAATCACTTGAGTGACATAATGTCAATTGAAAATCACAAGCAAAAAGTACATTAAGACTCCTAGGTGTGATCAAAACCACTTAAATGTCAAAAAAATTAAGTGTAATGTAATGTCCCCATATTTAGCACTAAACTTTCAAGTGACTATTAGCCTATCCCCGGATGCCTATAGGCTAGTCAGATGTAGAATTAGGGTTTCCAATTGTTTGGAGGTCTCTTTTGTGGGTTCAAGGGTTTGCATGTTGGAGTTTTGCAATTTGGTTTATGGTTTCCTTCTAAGTTTTCAAAGAGCTTCGCAGAGGTATGACATGCAACTACATCAGGTAACTTTTCCGAAATTACTATTTTCAATAAGTTACGACGGCTGCTCAGAATGTGGTTAAAATGCATTTGAAGTCACTTACTATTTTTAGCAGTATGCTATTTATAGTAAGTGTTATTTTTAGCAGTTCAATGTTGGGGTTTCCAGAGGGGTTTCTATTTATAGCAATGGTCAATTTATGATGTTGGTATCTTCAGCTGGTCACAGTGTTCTTCAGTGGTCTTCAATTTCGCTCAATTTTGGCATTTGGTATATACTTACTATTTTTAGCAATGTTATTTATAGTAAGTTGTCTTTGGGGGGAGTTGGTCCCAGGCCAATTTGTACACAACAGTATTATTTCTCAGTTGATTTTTGGGAAGCCTATGGTTGCAATGTTTAATAATTGATTAATTCAGTCACTTAAGTTGTTTTAAGAGGTTATTTTATAAACTTGAGTTGAGGGGTGTGTGATCATTCGAAAAAAGTACCTTGAGTCTAGACAAACAACTTAAAATTGTTTTTAAAAAGATTTATTAATATTATATCTCCTCTTGTGTGGACGCCTATGGGGAAAATAAATTAAAATGTTATAATTTTTTTAGAAGGCTCAAGAAAGGCGTTGGTTTCTAGGATGAATTTGAGAAGCTTTTGGAGTCCAGTCACCCTAGCTTCTATATATTTTCATTTTGGCTCTCATTTTGATATCTATACTTTGGCAACTTAATGAAATGTTGTTGGATTTCTTCCAGAGTGCTTGGGCTGCAAACTGAGGACGAAAACTCTGTTCACTTGGGCTGGTTTCGGTGGTGAAATATCTTCCCTAATCAAATAGTGAGTGATTCTACAGCAGGGATCATATAAAGCTTCACAGAGTTCGAATTTGGTGATTGAAAAATGAAGTTTTTCTAGTTCTTTTGAGGAGATTTTGGTGTGGATTGTTTGCTTTCAGTTTGGTTCGATTTTATGAAGGTTTTTGGTGTGATTTCAAATCATTTCTGGGCTTTTGGACCTAAAACCACGTTTTTGCTCATTGTTCTATAATGGCTTGATGAAACGAAATGGGTATTGGCTCATTGGCTGGCCCTATTCAAGGCGATTCTCTCAGGTATTAATATGAATTTTTTGGTGATGGAATATATTTTTAAGAGCAGGTCGAACTTCTAAGAGGGATGCCCTTGTTGCTGTTTAAACCCCTATGTGTGGCCAGCACGTGTATGGGTTTGGTTGATGAACATTTGGGATTGATTATGGAGGTCTAGGCATTGGAGAACCAAGGGTTTGATTGTCACTTGCTTGGGTGTTGTTTGTTGTCAACAAAGAGTTCCATTGGCTGTTTAAAGGCCCCAATCATGACTGTAAACTCATATATCAGGTCTGATATTACTTTGTATAATTCTGATATAAATCTGAAAATGAATACCTATGTTGTTTATTGCAATCTCTATTGAAAAGGCTTTAGTATCTTGTGTTTCTTGTTCATTGCAATCTGCTCTTTATGTTATATACATTTGAAAACACATTGAAAGCAAAACACAAACACTTCATTGAATAAGCAACCAGCAAACAGAAGTTTCAAAAAATAAATCAGGGGTGGACATTACCTGTAATTAGCACACAGTGCTCCCAAGTGACCAAGCACGTCCCAAGATGGTTGAGTATCAAAATGTAAGGGAATATAACGAATTGCACTAAGAGGCTACAAAATGCACCCAGAGAGATAAAGTCACTTAAGAGACAAAGTGAATGTCAAATTATAACAAAAAGTTCATGGAGTACTCGAAACCATAGATGGAAAACTCGTCGAAAACTCAACAAGTTTTTGAGTAATCATCAAGTTTTTCCTACCACGAGTATTTGAACAATTTGCTCGCCAATTTGACTCAACGGAAAAATGGCAAGTACTCGCCAAAAAATTGGCGAGTCCATGCCAATTACTCAGCTAAGCAGGTGAAAAAGGGGGTCGGGTCAAAAACAAACCCAAAAAACCCAAACGAATTTCTTTTTTTGCTCTACAAGTAAAAACGCCCCTCCAACCTCCTTGCCAATTGATTTCCAACACATTTGCATCGAGGAGAGAAGATTCGAAGGGATTCTTTTACGAATTTGGAAGGCAAATTTGAAGCACATGTCAGTTTTTTTTTTTTGTAACATTTTATTTCATTTTGGTTGCAAATTCCAGCTTCTAGGTTAAAAAAAATCATCATATGCTAATACAAACTTGTATTTTTGCATTTAAATTGCAAAAAAATGGATTCATCACCATTTTTTCACAATTTTTGCATACAAAACTTATTTTTTTATTTTAACCCTTTTTTGGAAAAAAAATGTTTAGAATCTTTTCATTACATTAATTTTTATTAATTTAAATTAATTTATATTTTTTTATTTTTTTTAGACTGCAAGAATTGGATAGCCCCCCTATAAACTGCAGTGCGTCTGGTAAATTTTTTTCACGTGACTGGTGACACTGGCGCCACACACCCTCCGGTAGCATGGGGACAAAGGGGAGACTAGACCTCATGACCTTTTGCCTACAACAGGATGCTTTAGCCAATTGAGCTAGGCCCTTTGCCCCTTAAATTAATTTATATTTAATTAAACTAATTTTATGCTGACTTTTAGTGATTTATGTAAAATTTAGGTTTTTTCTATTAAAAAATTAATGTTGTGTGCTTTCAATTTGTATGTGTAGGTTGACTACATCATATAATGGCAAATAGAAAAGCTTATGGATCAAGTTCAACCTTAGGCTTCACCCCATCGGTGCCACCATCCATCATAGGCACTCGTCCTGTTGGAGCTAGAGACCTTGCATGGAAATATGCATATCAAGGACCAATACTTGGGTTAATTTTTGCATTAGATGCACAAATTTATGTCATTGAGGCATAAATCACCTCAAATACCATCTTGAGGGCATTACTCATTGTGATGTCAAACCTTGTGCACACACCACCAAACAGATAAAAAGAGAGATGAATGCCTTTCTTGCAGCTAGAGAAGAGAAAAAATTGCAAAAGGAGAGGACAAGGTCAGCCATAGCTGGTGGCCATGGTGTAGCTCAAGTCCAACCAGAATCAAATGAGGATACATGTCAAGGCTAGTGGGCTCTCTTCATGGTCCACACATCTGAAGCACATCCACCATCACCACCTCATCCACTTCTACTAGAGTGCCAACAGTAGTGCCTACATCTTCATGCACACCACAGTTTTTTTGTGCCCAAAAACACCTAGGGTACAACCATCATTAGAAGCTACAGGGTGGAACAGGGAGGTGCATGAACATGCAGATATGGCATGTGCAAATTTTTGGTACTTCAACATTATTTCTTTCAATGTGGCGAGTAATCCTTATTGAGAGAATTTGATAACTGCATTGACAGTTGCGGGAAATGGCTACAAGGTTCCTTCTCACAAAGACTTGAGTGGAAGGTTAGTAAATATTTTTTTTTATGCTAATTTATACTTATAGTAATTTATGTTGAATTTTAGGATAAATTTATGTACTTTTTGTAAGATGCCAAGCCAAAGATAAACAGAAATTCTAAAAGATGCCTAGTCAATGTCAAAACATAGAACTATATCTTCTTGCACTAAAAAAAAAATGATAATACTGAACCCAATGGAAGAACAGAAATACACTTCTTCAGAAAATGTAATTGACCAGTGACTAACACTCAAATAATTCTGCAATAGAGATTCACATAGAATAGTTGACTGAAATGATGACAAAGTATATCAGATCATACATGAATCTGGCAAAACAAGGCTATCTTATGCTCAAGCCAAGCAATCTCAAATTTCAATATTAAATAATGCTTACAGTACTGAACACCCTTCTTGCAAGGTGCGCACAAGTAACTCTTGGAGTATCACCTAGGCTAGGATGGATCCACCGTGGGTGGTATGCTACTACTCACAAAGAATGATGTTGAATCCGCTTGCGTGGATGACCTCCCGCACTAATTGAGGGGACATCGATTGAAGAGAATAGTGCCCAAAGGTGGCACCCTCCCTCAGACCGCGTGGAGAATAAGTTCCTTGAATGTATCTGAAACCACCGCTCTGTCTTGACAATCACGATGAATGCCTCTAATGTTACAGTTCGGGTCTTAGTGGGCATGTTGATACCTTCTGTGGCAGCAATGATAAACTCAGATTTCCTCTGCGAACTGATGCATCCTATAGCGCACCCACGATGATAATAGTACATATCGGATGGAATGGCCAAAGCTTGAGGCTCGGCCACCACTCGCTACCTCTGTCCAACCAAATCGTGATCTCAATACTCAAATGGGAAAATGAGAAATCTTTGTTGTAGTTCAGACCCCACATGCACACCTGCGATGGAAAGTATGGAGTCAGGAAACAACGAAAGTAGAATCGAATCACAACTCCCAGGTAAGGTTCCCGTCCTACCTGGAAGATGATCAAGCAGAGGGGAACGTCTCTACTGATCAGACGAAGTTATGATCCAATACCGTGATGATCTACAATGAAGAAAACTCCTTATATTTATAGTAACATATTGGCGCCTTTCAAACTAGTCGGCCAGACTCAATAAATTAAATATTATTTTCAATAATTCAAATTTATATTATTATTTCATATTTTATTATTATTTAATATTTTATTATTATTTAATATTATTTTGAATTTTTAAATCTTAGTGTTTAAAAACACTTTTCTCCCACCCAAAAAGAATTTGAGTCCTCCTTAGGGTATGGGGACATGACACTTCGTGTTTAAAAATTAAAATTTTGTACTTTCACTTTGTACTTGTAGGTTGCTCTCCAATGCAACTGAAAGGGCAAGCCTAATAGTAGAAGAACAAAAGAAGGAATGGAAAAAATATGGCTGCACCATTCTTTCAGATGGGTGGATGGATGGTTAAAATCACACCATTATCAATTTTTTGATAGCTTCAAATGGTGAGGTCGTTTTTATTGAGATAGGTGGATGCCTCAAACAAAGTAAAAAATCCTGAAACATTGTGTCTAATGTTGGAGGAAATTGTCATGGAGGTGGGCATAGAAATGTGGTGCAAATCATAACTGATAATGCAGCAGCATATGTGGCGGCTGGGAGATTGCTCCAAGACAAACATAAGACATTTTTTTGGACACCTTGTGTTGATGTTACCACGTCAGGCCTCTTACTTCCAGCGGCTATAATAAATAAAAAAGAAATAAATTCAATAATAGCCTTTGGCTATTTAATTTATTATAGATCAAATTTAAGTGAAGGGGCGCTTCACTTCATTAAAGAAATAATATTTATTATTTCTTCTTGGCCGACCTATTTAATTATTGTTATTTCTTAATGAGGCCAACCTCATGAAGAGCCACATTGTTTTGTATAAATACAAGGTGATAATCATTCATTTGATCATAAAGTTAATTTCATCATATTCGCATTCATAGAAGAAGTTCACACTTGAGCAGCAGATCATCATCTTGTTACAGCAGATAGAATTCAAGGAGAAACATATTCATTTTGTATCTTCGCATCTAGGAGAGGTGCTATTATTCATTGTATCAAATTCGGCCTTGTGTTGGGCCTGAGTTGTAAGCAGATTTCTGCTCTTATTTCTTGAATATATAAGCGATATATTTGTTGGGTTTTTCTCCCTCAAGTAGGAGGGTTTTCCTAGGGTATCTTGTTGTGTTCATTGTCTTATGTGTTGCAATTTCTACTTATTGAATTTTTGATCTAAAACTAGCATGGTATCAGAGCGGGTCTAAGAAAATATTGTGATTAGACTTTTATAAGCAGCATTATCCTTCTCCATCATTCTCATCTGTGTGTGTCTATCTTAACTACGAAAATGGTGAACGGTCTCAAGGTTGAAGATAGACTCGAAGGTGCCTCTAACTTCATTTCTTGGAAGTTTAGAGTTTTGATTGCATTGGAAGAAAATGAGATTCTGGAGTTCGTGGAGGGCTAAGTACCCGAACCTTCCGATGAGAATGAGAAGACACAATGGAGGAAGAACGGCACAAAGGCCAAGAAGATATTGATTGATTTTGTGAAGGATCACCTTGTGCCTATTATCTCCAAGTTGCAGACAACGAATGAGATGTTCAAAACCTTGGAGGGATTGTATGAGATTAATAATACCAGTCGAGCTCTTGCATTGAGGCAATAGCTACATCACATCAAGATGGCGAAAGGAGATTCAATCATCTCTTTCTTCATTAATATCACTGAGTTGAGAGATCAGCTTTGTGCCATTGGTAATATGGTTGATGATAAAGATTTAGTCATGTTGGCTCTTAACAGTCTTTCTCAAACTTGGGAGCCATTTATCCAAAGTATTAGTGGAAGATCGAAGCTACCAAAGTTTGATCGTCTTAGGGCAGATTGTATTCAAGAGGAATCAAGATTGGCAGCAAGAGGTAATGGACGAAGTTCTAATAATGAAGACAATCATGTTCTTGCTGCTCAAACATTGAAGTGGAAAGGAAGAGAAGGAAGGAAAAGTAACTTCAAGAGGAACAGGGATCGAAGATCAAATGGTGTTCCTGAATCCAAGAAGAAGAAAGATCTCTCCCATATACAATACTTCAGATGTGACAAATTTGGTCACTATGCAAGAGATTGTGCAACAAGACTAAAACAGCATGCTACTACCGTGGATGTGGATGAGGTCTCTCCTCAGAAGGATTCAAGAGACAATTCAAGTGGATTTCTATTTATCTCAACCCTATCAAGCAATGTTCCAACCGATAGAAGCACATGGTTGATTGATAGTGGCGCCTCTCGTCACATCACTGGATTTAGAGAACATCTTTCAGATTTGGTGGAGAGAGATACCAACATTCAAGTCATTATTGGAGATGATGCATGTTATTCAGTGAAAGGTGTTGGAGCCTCCTCTCTTCACCTAGATTCCGGTGTCTCTCTTCATTTGAGTGATGTGTTGTTCGTACCAAGTATCAAGAGGAACCTTGTATCAATTTCAGCCTTGAAAGACAAAGGATATCAAGTTGCATTTTCTGAAGGAAAAGTTCTTGCATGGGCAAAGAACTCTAGCATCAAGACAGCTCGAGTGATTGGTGTTCGGCATGAGAGTCTTTATAGACTTTCCATTCATCCAATGCAAGCACTGCTGCATAACTCCACCAGTCCAAGTAAGCTTTGGCATAGAAGACTTGCTCACCTCCATTTCAGAGCTCTTCCATCCATGCAAAAGATGGTCACTGGTCTTCCAAAACTTAGTCAAGAGCATGAAGGTACCTGTCGAGGATGCGCATTGGGTAAGAATACTAAAGGTCCTTTTCATAGTAGTGAAAGTAGATCTAAATGCATTCTAGATCTTATTCATTCTGATTTGTGTGGTCCAATGTCTGTTGCATCCTTGAGTGGTTTTTGGTATTATGTACTTTTCATTGATGACTACTCAAGAAAGACTGGGATTTATTTCTTGAAGTCTAAGGAATCCGATGAAGTACTTGAGAAATTCAAAGAGTTTAAGGCTCAACTAGAGAATCTATCTGGGAAGAGGATCAAATTTTTGAGATCTGACAACGGAGGAGAATACACTTTAGGAGTCTTCCGTAACTTTTGCATTGAGGCAGGGATTAAGAGGGAGTTTTGTGTTCCCTACAATCCTCAACAGAACGGTGTTGCAGAAAGGAAGAATAGATCCATTGTTGAAGCAACCAAAGCCATGATCCATGATCAAGACTTGCAAACCTTCCTTTGGGCAAAAGCATCTCAAACCGCAGTGTATGTTCAGAATCGGTGTCCTCATCGTATTTTGGAAAATATGACTCCTGAAGAAGCCTTCATAGGAGTAAAGCCTGGGATTAGTCACTTGAGAATCTTTGGTTGTCCTGTGTACATTCATGTACCCAAAGATAAGAGGACTAAGTTAGAACCATCCAGCAAGAAAGGAATATTTGTGGGCTACAGTGAATCTTCAAAAGCTTACAGGATTTACATTCCAAGTCAGAAACTGATAGAGATCAGCAGGGATGTCACTTTTGAAGATGTTGCATTCAAAAGATCTAAAGGATCATACATGGAGTTAGATAACGAAGAACAGGAGACTCCTCAGGACATGGACATTGATCATACTCCTGAGATTCAGAGGGAGTCTACTGAACCAGAAGAGGATGGTGATCCACTTGAGCCTTTGGAACCAACTAATGGGCCAAGAGATATTGTCATAGGTCGAAAGAGACCTCTATGGGCTAGGCAAACAATGCAGGAGGCAGAAAGATTTGCAGCTCCTAGAGGCACATTCAGAGAAAGCAAAAGACCACAACAATTTCCAAGTTATGTTGCATTAATAAGTCATATTATAGAATCTGAACCTTCCAGTGTTGAGGAAGCATCAAGTCAGCAAGTATGGAAGGATGCCATGTCTGAAGAATATCAATCTATCATCAAGAATGATGTTTGGGATATTGTACCTAGACCAGAAGGCAAATTTGTTGTTTCTTCTAAATGACTTTTCAAGATTAAGCATGCGGCTAATGGAAGCATTGAGAAGTACAAAGCTAGATTTGTGGCCAGAGGATTCCCTCAATAGACTATGAAGAAACCTTTGCTCTGATTGCTCGTTATACATCCATTAGAACTATTATTGCCATTGCAACAACTAAGGGATGGAAGCTACACTAGATGGATGTGAAGACAACATTCCTTAATGGTGTAATTGAAGAAGAGGTATACATTGAGCAACCTGATGGCTTTGAGGTTCATGGGAAGGAGTCTCATGTTTGTAGATTGAAGAAGGCTTTGTATGGCCTTAAGCAAGCTCCTCGTGCTTGGTATGAGAAGATTGATTGATACCTTATGAGCTTGGGCTTCTCCAAGAATGATGTTGATTCTAACCTGTACTTCAAGGTAGTTAATGGTGAGGCATTAATCTTGGTTCTTTATGTTGATGATCTATATCTTATTGGGGAAGAACATCTCATTATCAAATGCAAGAAGGAGTTAGCTTCTGAATTTGAGATGAAGGATCTTAGATACATGCATTACTTCTTAGGATTGGAAGTGTGGCAAAAGCCTAATAAGATCATTCTAAGTCAAGGGAAGTATACTATAAACATCTTGAGGAGATTTGGTATGATGGATTGCAAATCCATGTCTACACCAATGGAAAAAAATCTGAAGAAGTTGAGTGAGTCTGCAGCTAGTTCGGATTTCGTGGATCCCACTATGTATAGGCAAATGATTGGATCTTTTATGTATCTAGTCAATACTAGACCAAATATTTGCTATGCAGTGAGTGCATTTAGTCAGTTCATGAGTGAACCAAGGAAAATACATCTAGTTGCAGCTAAGCATATCTTGAGATACTTACGTGGCACAATTGGATATCTTCCATTGTAGATCTTCAGTTGCAAGGATATTTTGATTCTAATTGGGCAGGGAGTGTAGCTGATCGGAAGAGCATCTCTGGTTGTTGCTTTAATTTGGGATTTGCTATGATTTCCTGGTGTAGCAAGAAGCAGTCTTCAGTGGCGTTAAGCATCGCAAAGACAGAGTATATTGCAGCTTGTGGCAGCTCGAGAAGCAGTGTGGCTTTGAAAGCTCCTTGCAGGATTGTTTGGACAATCATTGGAGCCAACTGTCATCCATTGTGATAATCAAAGTTGTGTGAAGTTTTATGTCAATCCAATGTTTCATGACAGAACAAAACATGTTGAGATCAAATACCACTATATCAGAGATATGGTATTGAGGAAAGCTATCCAGTTGAGATACATTTGTATTGATGAGCAGACGGCTGATATTCTCACCAAGCCTCTCTCCAAAGTGAAGTTTGTGTACTTCCGAGACAAGCTTGGAGTTGTTGAGAATGAAGCCCTAGCTGGGAGGGAGACTCAGCATCAGTAATCTTCTGTGATTTACTTTTAATGCATCTTTCTCTATGAGAGAAATTTGAGGTGTAAGCCCTTGTTAATGCATCTTTCTCTGTGAGAGAAATTTGAGGTGGTTGCCCAGAAAAGCGCATACAATACTAAAGATGTAAAGCCAACTCTTCCACTTTTCAGTGGTGAGTAAATACAATAAGCAAGAGCAACTCTTCTACTTTTCAGAGGTGAGTGAGTAACAAGAGCCACTTATTCAGTGGGGTGAGTAACAAGAGCCACTTATTCAATGGGGTGAGTACCACCAAATATCATGAGCAGATCACTAGTGGTACTACCACTCAGTGTTACAATGCTAGCTCAAGGAAATCATCTATAAAATGAAATGTGTTATTGCTGATGCAAATTAACTGTTATAACAATGATAAATATCAACCCTAACATCAAAACAATCACTAAAACAATAACCAATTCAGTAAACCTAGAAATAAGAGTGCTGGTATGAACAAGGCTAAGCTGACTGGATGGTTGCAGGTCTATTACTCCTCTGTTGTAGGGCAAATAGCCATCCGAAATCATTCAAAATGTCATTTTAAGCAACCAAGGAAACCTCAAGTCAATGCCCAACAATTGGAGACATACTCCACTCTACAAAAAACCTCCAAAATGCGTAGAAACAACAATATAAAGGTCTGATACTCATCTCAGATATACCCAGACCGCAATATAATCACTCAGAAATCATAAAGAATGCATACCCAATTTATCAAAGAACAGTATGGACTGCTGGAAGTAGTTCCCAATGCAATCCCCTTCACCCAACAATGCCAAAAACCCAAGTAAAGGACATTACAGGTCTGAAAATCACTAAATAGACTGCTGCAGGTGTAGTGTCAAGTCTATTATGATAAGAAACGTTGTTACAGGGTCTGATATACAACTGCTGTAGGTCAAAACAGCCATGATGAATCATCAAACTCCCTCCAAACCACCAAAGATCAACTCTTAAACACATCCAAAATCTTTGCAAACATTCACCAAAACATAAATCACAATACTTTGAATTATCTTCTTTGTGAAACCCTTGAACTAAAACTCCGTTGAAGCACAATGTGATTCCTGAATAGAACCACTCCACTAACAAGGGATTACCTTTCAAATCCGAAACTAGGTATCAAATGAGGGTTTTCGTCCTCAAACATTTTTGGAAGAACTCGCAAGTTCAAGCCAACAGCATAATAATATGTGTAATCTTCAGCATATCCAAATGAGCGCCCAAGACCTCCTTTTATAGTTTTTTTCATTGCTTTTTTGAAAAAGTTTTTTTTCTTTTTTGTTGCTTTTTCGAAAAAGTGTTTTTGCTTTTTCATTTCTTTTTAGAAAAAACCTTTTTTTTTTGTTTTTTCGCCATTTTTCCCAAAAAAACAATTTTGCTTTAAATTAAATAATTCATTATGTGCAAACATTTAATCACCTTTCCAACGAGCTATTACACTAAGTTGTCCTTTAATTATTTCTCAACATTAGACAACATTAGTAAAATATTAATTAAATAACTTAATAACTCACTCAAGTTGTGGAAAGTACTACAACGTCATTGGAATCCAATTCTAACCACACCATAATGAAACTAAAGAAGTAGAGAGATGATTGAAATCAACTTGGTGGCTTTCTAAAAATAGTTTGCTCCTCCAAGATGTTTGGAGAGCACCCAAAAGGTTGGAAATCGATTTTGAAAGCATCTAAAGGCTCTAACTAACCAACTAAACTCAAACCCAAGAACAATTGTTTTGCAAGACTGATCAAACACTTCTCCAAGAATGTTGGAGTTCTCCCTAACTAACCAATTAGCCTCTGAAGACTTGAAAATTGGCTAAATGTGCACGAATTGGCTAAGTGCCAAAAGGGGACATTACAATGTCACTTTGTTATCATTGATGTCAAGAAGGAATTCATTAACCAAGATTAATTGTCATTAATGTCAAAGGAGATTAATGTCAAAGAACTGTTCAGACCGAAGGCCACTAAATCGTCATTCAAATGCATGTACATGTGAGCCGACTTTACCTTCAGTTAGAGTCATGGATTATCCAAGGCCGACTCCATTCATTACCCCCACCTTTGAGGAAAGTGAAAGTTAAATTAAATTTAAATTAATATTTAAACAAGAGTCGATCCATGTTGAAGCCCAAGTTAATGTAAAAGCATATATCAATAGCTTTTAAATAGCCCAATAAATATACTAACAAATGAATGAGAGTGAAGCACTTAATGATAAAGTGCAGCAATCCTTAATGTAATTGTTAATCTTCTTGCTGATTTCCTACTTCGATGCCTTTCGCATGTACTTTGGATAGAGCCTTTCAAGAATAATATGCAGCTTGTATATCATCACATTTTCATGATACCTTCTCATTTTGCATGGACCTTAGTCTTCATAATTTAGCCTATCTTCTTGAATCGTTTATAGTTTTTTCTAACTCACATCTTTATGGATGTGGAATAATCATGTCTACTAGTATGGAGAATGTTATCTATTATATCTGATTCATATTCAAAAACTCTCCCCATAGGATTTTGTCCTCAGAATTTCTTCACAAAAACGATGTCCACCAATTTCATCCATAAATATGATGCATGGTTGGTGATCCCATGCATAACCAACATTTTGCTAATCAGCCTTGCACTTTCACCAATATATTTACGACCATGTTCCCACCTTTAACAATGGTATTTCAGTATCCTTCTACCTCCAACCTTGACCCTAAAAGAATGTGCAATCACTTGATTTGGCGACACAACATAAACTTCACTTCACTTCTAGTCCTTTTGGATCTTGGCATCTCCTTTGACATCAATGACAATCTCATCCATTACTTTGACACCAGTGACAATTAATCTTCTCACCTTTGACAATATGCCCAACAATCTCTCATACTCTTTTGAAATCAATAACAATTAATTCCAAAAAGTATATATTTTCATCTATTTATTATAAGTCGCAGATATATTTATCAACTAAACAGATTGCAATGAAAATTCTGCATAAATATTACATATATATATATATATTAAAACAATGCAACACACGTTATGGAAGCGAGGCCCTCCCATGGAGACCACAGCCCTCATGGGGTTGGTTGTGGCCTCATGGGCACTACCCTCCCCCGAGGCATATGGGGGTGTCAACCCCCATTCAACCTAGGGATCAAATGTCATTTTCAAAAAAAATTGTTTTTATAATGATTTACTTTTTAAAATATTAATACTTATGAAATATTTTATTAAATAGACATATATATATTATTAAAACAATGCAACACACGTTATGGAGGAGAGGCCCTCCCATGGAGACCATAGCCCTCATGGGGTTGGTTGTGGCCTCATGGGCGCTGCCCTCCCCTGAGGCATATGGGGGTGTCAACCCCCATTCGACCTATGGATCGAATGTCATATTTATTTATTTTTAAATTGTTTTTATAATGTTTTACTTTTTAAAATATTAATACTTATGAAATATTTTATTAAATAAATAAATATATTTAATAGATAAATATATATATATATATAATTTATAAATACATGTATATATATATAAGAATTGTATATATATATATATATATATATATGTATGTATACAATTTATATATATATATACACACACACTCATTTATTATACTTAATCAATAATAGTTAGGGGTCTTGTGTGTAAAAAAAATCTTGAGATTTTTACTTATAATCCAATTGTAGAATTTATTTTTTTCAATTTAGAAAAACTAATTTAAACTTTTAATTTAAGCACATAGATCAATAAGAAATTAATTTTCTTTTCCTCAAATTTCATAAACCTATTTATTGACATGATCCTAATATAAAAATACTTTTCCTAACTAGCTTATTTCCTTCATTAGTTTTGTCTATATTCATTTCCATTTGTACATTATGTTTCTCATCCGTTAAAACCTAGGTTACCGAATCGTGGGTCTGAGGCAGCCGTTTCCAGAAACATTTCGTTTCCAAAACGGAATCGGGTACGAAACGGGTTGGAAACAGACAGGAATCGTATTTTTGACTGTGGAAACGATTCAAAATTCGTGCAACGTTTCCAGGTGTTTCTGGCGATGACGTGGCGATTCGAAGGCGAATCTGAGACCGTTTCAACTTTTCGTTTGACTTTTTGCATCGAAAAAATCGCATTTTAGGGCGAATTTGCATTACATGAACGAATTTCGCGTGACATTTTGAGGATTTCGTGGTTCATTTCGCTTTCTAAAAATGGCAACACTACAAAAACGTGGCCCCGCGACCTGCAAACAGAGACGCCGAAAAAGACGCAACCAGTGGAAGATGCCGCCAGTGGAAAACGTGGCCGGGAAAGGAAAACGCAGAGAGAGGTAGGGTTCCATTTTTTTTGCATTTTTTATTTTTTTATTTTTCGTTTTTAATTTTTTTTCTGTTTTGAAAAAATCTTTATCAATTATAAATTAAAAAACTTCCATGCATTTTTTTAATTTTTTAATTTTTAATATTTATTTATAAATGATAAGTCTACAAGACTATGTAATAAAATTATAAATTAAAATTTAATATTAATAATGTAAACAAAAATATTAAATAGTTTTTGACATTTTGTTTATTTTGATATTAATTTTTTAATCATTAATGTTTTAGACTTCATTATTTCATAATTTTAAAGATATATATAAATTTAAAATTTTCACATATTTTATTATTTCATAATCTTAATATATAATAATTAAATTTTTAAAATTAATATATATAATTATATTTTAAAAATTATATAATCTCATAATATAAATATATACAATGTAATATTTATTATTTTACTTATAGTTTTACAGTTTTTAAAATATTATATTCATATATTATAATAAATAATTAGATAATTTAAAAATTTATAATTTAATGTTTAGATTTACAATTTAGCATTTTAGATAATAAGTTTTTAATTTAATCAATTAATTTAATCAAACTTTTCTTAACAATTTTTAAATTTGAAATTGCTACTTGCAGGTTTATCATGGCAGACAGTTCAGCTTTTGTCGGCAATACTAATCCCTTGTTCAAATTTGACCCGGTTTCACCGCTATGGAGACATGTAAAAATAATAGAGCAAATTCCAGGTGGGGGTTCATGTGTTTGGATATGCCCCAACTGTGAAAAGAAACACACTAGTTCCTACAGTCGAGTGAGATCGCATTTGTGTGGAGTTACTGGGAAGGGAATTAAACCATGTCCAGGAAAAAATAAAATACCTGTACCATCTCACATAACAGCAGGATATATTGCAGAGCAAGAGGAAGCAGAGGAAAGAGTTCAAAATAGAATGGGGCATCCATTGAGTAAAGGAAGGGGCTCAAAGATGGCATCTACTTCATTTCACACACATATTGGTCGTCCTAATATTGTAGTAGAAAACCATCCCTTTTTGAGAGCAGTTGAAGTTGAAAATGTCAATGAGGCTAATGTTTCAAAGAGAGCAAAGGGACCATTGGAGAAGGCATTTAATAATGATGCAAGACAACTTGCTGACCAAGCCATTGGAAGATGCCTCTATGCAAATGGTATCTCTTTCAATGTTGTTCGATCACCTTATTGGCAGGACATGATAAGAAAAGCAAATGAAGCTCCAAAGGGGTACACAAGCCCAGGTTATGAGAAGGTGCGTACCACTATATTGTCAAAGGAGGTAAAACATATAGAAGATGCATTATATCCCATCAAAGCCTCATGGAAAGAAACAAGTGTGTCTATTATTTCTGATGGATGGAAGGATACAAAAAATAGACCATTGATTAATTTGATTGCAGTGTGCCCTAAAGGGGCAATGTTTCTAAAGGCTGTGGATTGTGAGGGGTAGGTAAAGGATGCACAATTTATTGCTGACATCCTTATACAATGCATTAATGAAGTGGGGCCTCAAAATGTTGTCCAAGTTGTAACGGACAATGCAAAGAATTGTAGAGCTGCTGGTATGATAGTTGAGTCACGATTCCGACATATATTTTGGACACCTTGTGTCATGCATTCCCTGAACCTCATGCTGCAGAAGTTGGGTACAAAAATAGATTGGATCAAACAAATCTATGCTGAAGCTGAAGAGATCCAAATGTTCATAACAAATCACCACATGTCGCAAGCTATCTTTAGATCATTCTCGCAACTAGAGCTACTGAAGGTAACTCAAACTTCAAACATTGCATTTTTTTAATGTTATGTTTTACTTCAATAATTTATTTAGAATACATATATATATTGATTTTAATTATTTACCTTTTATTTGCAAATAGGTGGCTGAGACTAGATTTGCATCCAACACAATTGTCTTGAGACGACTTGTGAAGGTGCAAGAAGCGCTTTCTGCTATGGTCATTAGCCAATCATGGTCTATATGGAGGCAATCAAACAGTGAGAGGGCAATAAATATAAAACATAAGATTCTAGATGGCATTTGGTGGGATCGGGCGGATTATCTTCTTGCTTTCACCGAGCCCATATTGAGCATGATACGCTTTACTGACATGGATAAACCATGCTTGGGGGAGCTTTATGATGGCATCGACTCAATGCTTGAGAAGATGAAAAGCATCATATGTGCAAAAGAGCAAGATCCTGAAGAAACCTTCTTCAAAGAGGTGCATGCAATTTGTGTTTACCGGTGGAACAAAATGACCACCCCACTCCATCTTCTTGCCTTCTCATTGACTCCCAAATTTTACAGCCACCAACTCCTTGCTATACCAAACAAATTGCCACCATATCGTGATATAGAAGTCAACGATGGGTTTAGTAAAGCTCTTGTTAAACTCTTCCCTGATACTGAGATAGAAGATGTAGTTTCAAGTGAATTTGCTAGCTTTTGTGACTCTAATAATCATAGTCCTGCTGCTATCCGTGACAAATATAAGAAGGATGCTCACTCTTGGTGGTACCTCCATGGCTGTAAGATGCCACACCTTCAAGTTCTTGCAATAAAAGTCTTATCTCAAGTAAGTTTTAACTTTTTAAGTTTTATCATTTGAAGTTTGATTTACAATTTTTCTTAATTTAACTCTAATGAGAGCTCCCTTTTCTTCAATAGGTTGCTAGTTCTTCTTCAGCTGAGCGGAATTGGAGTACATACTCCTTCATCCACTCAGTCAAGTGCAATCGATTGGCATCAAACAAAGCAGAGGAGCTAGTTTATGTTCATTCCAACTTGCGCCTTCTTACTCACAAAGAGGATGAGTACAAAGAAGGGACAGCAAAGATGTGGGATGTAGAACCAGAGCGAGCTGACCTAGATCTTTCTTTGGCTGCAATTGCACAAGCTTCTTCAATTTTTGAGGAATCAAGTAGTCAACATACTTTTAGTGCAAGTCCTAATGTGGTTCCATCATCTAATGTTAATGTTGATGATGATCTTAGTCTTGATGATGAGCCATTTGATGCAATTGCAGATTAGATTAGTGAATTGGTTACTATTTGTATTTTTTTTATGTTAAACAATGGTTATCTATCATGACATTCGAGTTTGATCCTTTTGATATTGAAAACTGAATTTAAATTAGTATATTATGTTTCAAAAATTGAAATTTGTCATGGTTTGGTTTATCATATGTATTGGTATACAACATTCTAAACTTAATTTTGTTTCTAAGTTGCATATATAAATATATTTAAATATTTTATTGTGTTTTTGTACGGACGTACCTAATTCCGTACCCAACCCCCCAAAAATTTTTGTCATACCCACGTACCCGTACCCGATTCGGCAACTTAGGTTAAAACAATAATACCAAATAGAACTTAATGCAATGAAATGAATAATCCATTTATTTCCTCCCTTGGAAAGATTGAAACAACAAAGAAAACCAACTTTTCTATCTTTTGGCTTTACACAAACTAGCATGGCACAATAACTTCTAGGCATTGAAAACCCTTTTGACAACTTCTCAAAAGGCATGACCTAGACAAGCTAGCACTTGTTAAAGAAAACCTATTTATATGTCAACAAAGTCAGATATATCCTTTCTAGGAGAGAATCTTGCTAGCACTTTCTTGCTCTCTTCTCTTGCTTTCTTCATCCTAGTTGTCATGTCCCTGAAATTATAACACCTTGAAATACAAATAAATGAGAAAAAATAACAATTTAGTGCTATTATATTTTAGTATTAAAATATGAAGTATTAAAAACACGAAATAAATATTGATGTAAGTAAATGCAATCTCAAATATATTACTTCATATATTTTTACTATACATTAATCCAGTCTAAAAACATTGTTATAATTATAAAATAGAATAGATAATATTATGTGTTAGTGTAAAATAGAATAAATGATACTATAAATACATGACATGATATTAATCGTGACTACACTTTAATAAATCAATGAATAAAGCATCAATCCAAAGAGTCATCATTAAGATCGAATAGCATTAGAGGCATTTAGCATATTAAGTAAAACAAAGTCAGCGCTCAAGTAAAGAGACGTGACTATTCTAAGGAGCCCATGGTTTGGGAAAGGGTGTGATCCTCCACCAAATCGTGGGGTATTTAAAGGGATAGACTTGGACTTTCAAAGGGAAGAGGATGGAACACCTACAAGAAAAGAAAATAAGGAAGAATCAGAAATAAATAATAATGAGATCTGTCATTAGGAAATATATAAAGTCTAATAATATGATTAAATCTGCATTCAGAACAGTTGAGGTAATTAGGAAATAAAGTGAAGAAAAAGAAGGGAATACAAAGAATACTCGGAAATATTAAGAGCATCGGGTGATATTGGAAAATTAGAGCATTACGGTAATGTGGTAATGTTATTCTTTATTATGAATGAGATAATATTAGAAGCATAATATCATTTAGGATATCATTACGGTAGTGTTCTGCTTTATTGTGAATAAGGTAATTCTTTATTTTGAATAAAATAATGTTAGGTGCATAATATTATTATTTGGGATGTCTTTATGATAATGTTATTCCTTATTAGGAATAAGATAAGATTAGATGCATGATGTTATTTAGAATATCTTGAGGATAATATCATTCCATTATTAGGAATAAGAGAATATTAGATGCATAATATTATCATTATGGTAATGTCATAAATAAGATAATGTTAGGATTTATATTATGATTTATAAATATATATTGTGATTCATATATACAGCATAAATGAATTTCACATATAGAAATAAATGGATGTTATTTGTCTACCAACAATAATATTGCTTACAACAATTATTGTGTCTCATTGAACTTTTATGACTTTACCTTGAAGAATAGACTTTGGGCCAAAATTCTCTTTCGCTAATGCTCACCAAGGAGAGGATAGTAGTGGAGGGAAAGGCGGGTAAATTCGGTCCTATGATGGATGTCCCAAGACGGGTGATAACCTTGAGGGAATCCACTTGGAGACTGGTCACGCGCCCTCAGCACTGTAAGTTCGTCCCTCCTCCAATGAGTCTAAGCAAGAGAGATGAAGGCAAAATCTATTCCGATCAAGAGTAATAAGACATATCAGATTATGTTAGTTATGCTCTAGTTGATAATAATGCATTTCATTTATCTTATTCCACTAATCTTTCATTACTCTTTTATCAAACAATTTTTAAAATCAAAATTTTAATCTGTGCATTTTATGTCTCTAATAAGGGGACATTACACTAGTGATGGATCATGAAGTGTGATCCAAAATGTTGATAAGAAAATTCTTAAGCAATTAAGTCTAAAAACATTCACCGTTCAACATTATGGACTATGGAAACAAGACGCCTAATATCAACTATGTCAATCTCTAGTTAGTTATAGTTAAGTAAATTTTTATATAGGAAAGTTGCCTTAATTTGTTAAAATTTAGAAAAAATTAGCCCTATTTTTAAGGACTTGATAATTGTAATAAGTTGATAGTATGAGGAGACTTCCTCTCATGTTGAAGAGAGAAAAAGGAGAAAGTGGTATAACTAAGGATTAGATAAATTTGATTTTATTAACTATTGCTTTGAAGAGTTGTAGTTTGTTGGGGACTCCAATATCCTTTGTTATACTCTATGACAAAATCCACATATCAAGAATAGGTTATTGTGTGTTCCTCTGTTGAGTACCCTACCAGATCTCTAGAAGCCTTTAGAGTCCAAATCTAGATCAATATACTCACAAGAAAATCCATGTTTTCCCCAAAATCAAGGGATTCAAAAGAAGGTTTTATGGAAGTGTAATGTCCCCATTTTAGCCCTACTCTCTTCGGTGACTAATAGCCTATTTCTGGAAGCCCGTAGGATCGTCAGAGGTAAAATTAGGGTTTCATATTTTATAAGGGTTCTAAAGCATTTTTTAAGTTTTGCATGTAAGAGTTTTTGATGCATGTCTAGTGGAGTTTTTTGGGTTTTGGGAGAGCTTCGGAATGGTGTAACATGCATCTCCATCTGACAACCTTTTCGGGCACCCTAAGTCATGATGGTTGCCCGGTCTGTGCTCAAAAGATATTTGGAAACACTTACCATTTATAGTAAGTCATGATACTGCTTAGTTGGTGTTCAGAAGAAGTTTTGCAAACTTACTATTTATAGTAGTTTTGCTATTTTTGGTAAGTCTATCTTTTATTAGTATCATTCTAGCAGCAACTCAATCATTTGCAGTTCAGATGCAGTTTTGAGGGCTTGCATGTGTGTTTTTCTTATGCATGTCTAGTGGAGATTTCTGGGTTTTTGAAGAGCTTGAGGATGCGGTAACATGCATGTTAAAATAATGATATGCAGTTTTGACTGATACTTTGCATGTAGGAAAGGTTTCTGGGTTTTTTTGGGTTTTCAAAGATCTCTAGGGTGGTGTGACATGCATCTGAAGCTGACATCCTTTCTGGGCACTAAATATTTATAGTAAGTCATAATGGTTGCCCGATTTGTGCTTAAAAGATATTTGGAAACACTTACTATTTATAGTAAGTCATGATACTGCTCAGTTGGCGTGCAGATGTGGTTTTGGCAAACTTACTATTTAAAGCAATATGCTATTCTTGGTAAGTATATTTATAGCAGTATCACTCTAACAGCAACTCAATCATTTGCAGTTCAGTGTGGCTAATCAGTTTGGTTTTTTGATGGATTTGAAGTTAACTTACTATTTTTGGCATTCGCTATTTTTAGTAAGTCCATTTATGGCAGTGGCATCATCATCAGCTTGGTTCAGCTTAAGAACGTCAATTTGCTAATTTTAGCAGTTTGTCAGTTGCAGCTTGGGCGTTGCTCTTGGCTACCTCTTTGGACTGAGTTCTATACTTAGTCAATTTTATGTTCTAAAGTTGTACCCCATGCCTAGGCTTGATGACTTCAAGTTGTTTTTAAAAAGGGGACATAAAGGGGTTGATTTGAGCATTTAATATTTATATCAAATGTTTTATTGCGCAACTTAAAGGTGGACGCCTAGAGGATGATAAGTAATGTTTTATTAATTCAAATAAAGTAAATGCTTGAGAGGTGGCATCCCTTGGAGGAAATTGAACAGTTTCTTGTGAGGAGTTACAAATTGCTTCATTTGCCATTTGAGCTTATATATTGATGCTTGGAGGAGAGCTGATTATCTTTGGAAAATATTGTAAGGTTATGTTGCTGAATTGATTTCAGAACCCGGCTAAGGGGGAGCTTAGTATTTTTACACCATTCTTCGAGCCTAAAACTATGGTTCCCTAGATGGTTAATTGGGAGTGTGCTTCATTCAGAAATGCATATTGGGCTTCATAGTTGAAGATTTTGGTGAAAATTTCCAAATTTGAGCTTGCTGGTTTTGTATTGCTGAAGATGCTTTTTATTTGCAGCTCATAGAGAGAATTTAATTTCATTATGGGTGTTTGATTATTCAATGTCTTTGCTCTTGTCGCCCCTAATTGTGCATTTGCAGATTTTATCATTGAAAGATTGATTTTTAAAGCAAGGTCGACTTTTTCCTAGGGTCGCACCTTGTACTTGGTGCTTTGGATTTCGTGTTGGGCCATTTTGGTGATATTTGTGCTTGGATAGTGGTTGCTTCTTGGTCGCCCAGCTTTGGAATTGATGTAATTTCAGTTTCATTGGATTTTGGAAGAGTTTGGTAAGAGTTTTGTGCATTTTGGGTGTTGATTAGTTGCTGGTTTGATAAATTACAGTTGCTGGTTTTACATCAGATTTATATCAGTTCAGATTTTAGCGTGAATTTCAGTACTTGAGAAGATATTATGTATGAGAGATCTTCTTTCATTTTGCTTTGATAATGCTGTAATAACACTTGTAATTAGTAGATCTTTGGCATTGTAAGACTGTAAACAGTAGTATTGTTTCAGTCCTTTATTTGTTGCATTTACTTGTGTTTCTTTTCAAACATCTTAACCCCTGGATAGTTTACCGCCAGTGTGGAGAAATAAATAATTGTAACTCTCATATCTCTCCCACTACTTAAGTGGTGAATCCCCACTGCTAAATGGATGCCTACTGAGAAGCGGATGAATTGTTCTTCATTGTAATATCTTTCCCCCCACTGAACAAGTGGTAGCGTGGATTGCTCATGGTCGAATCACCACCTACATTTCATTTCCAGCTTTGTATTTCAGTTCAGATTTCTACTAACGATCCCATCGCTATATGCTATCACCTCGCCTTTTCAATAGGACCTTGGTAAACATTCTTGGCGAAGGTTACTTTCAACTGATTATGATTCTGGCTAATCCTTAATGGGTGCTTGTTGTTGGTGAAATTTCAAAGAAAAAATTAAGGGGCACATTTCAGGAAGATTTCCTTTTCTTTTTTTGTCCCCTAGCCCCACCAAGCTCTAGGTCTGGAAGCTTGTAGCCACCAAATCTTTGTTCATGTCTTTATTTTTTCTCATACTAAAGCTAAAAAGATTGAGGGACTAGGTTTTGCTTTTAGGGGTGAATTTGTGTGGCTCCTTGCTTGGTCTGGATTGAGCTACATTCACATTGTGTTCTTCGGTGATAATGTGCTTCAGTTCTTGCTTATTTTGTTCTAATTTTTAAAGCCTCTTCTTCCCTGAGAGCATTAAAGGGTTTCTTAGTGGGATCTAGTTCCATGATTTGGTGATCCATCCCTCTTCTACGGTAGGATTTTTGAAATTTTGTGTATTGACTTATTTCTTCTACCTTTGACTGCCTTTGACTGGGGACTTCCAGAAATATGTTCAATAAAGGAAAATATTTAACAATTGATTAAAAAATGATTAAGGATTTGGTATCTAACTAACAACCTAGCACCAAATGCATTAAAAATTATGAAATGCATATTATTTATCATCAATTAAATATATTTCACCTCTTCTCTCCCATTTCTCCTGCTGATTTACCTTCATTAAGGAGAAACTATAATCAGCGTTCATAGGAATGTTAGTGGATCATAGAATGCAAGAGAATAATGAGAAAAATGATTCAGCAATTCTGCAGCTCAGACGAGGTGGAGACCAGAGATAGGTTCATTCTTAGATGTACCTTCTGTGACAATCTGACGAGGGTGTATTTATTACTTTTCTGGAAGTTTCATACCACAGACCAGTAACTCAAGATTATACAGAGCCATGCTATTCGTTTTGAATGATTTTTTCGTAAATGACTATGTATGAAGGAACTCTTTCTGGAATATTGAACTGCATTGGTGTTGCTTATTATGGACTTGAGAATTTTGAGCCATAGACTAAAATATATTTTTATATTTACATTTTCTGAAATATCCAGTAAGAAAAGTGATCAAAGACTTTAGTGAAATTTGTGTTTACTACTCAATTGATAAACAACTATCTATTACAAAGTAAAACAAATTTAACCCATATAAATAATTTATACCAGGAGTTGCAGAATAATATCATCAATAGTTTTTATTCATCACGTATGCTTTTATACAAAATTATAGTTCAGGGAGTGGTTCCAACATGTGGCCCCTTCCCTGACTACGAGAGATTTATATAAACCCCTGGATAGTTGCCAAGTAACCACATCCATCGGCAACTACCAAGAAACTATTTTTATCTTAACTTCCACAAGCGGACAAAGCATTAACATACCCGTTGAGGATAAACATTGAGTAAAACATAACTAAGACAAAAATATGCTAACAACAATTTGTATGAGCTACCTAAACAGGTCAAGAATAACAAAAATAAGAAATACTTAAAATAAGAATACCACAAGACAAAAGAAATGATTTTTGGAAGAAAAAAATGCATAAAATGTACCTGCTTAACGATGAATTGTCATACATATCCAATTTCTCAAAGAAAGCCAGGGTGTAGAAAGTAAAGCGATCCACAACAGAAACACCTACCTAATTTACAGGCATGAAAAATTTATAAATGCAACAGAGAAATTTAATAACAAAATAACATCACAGTAACAAAAATACATTTAGTTTCTGCAACTGATTATTTAGCTAAATTAACCAATCTGACACACGAATGAAAAAAAGTCCCAGTTAAGTTCTTACATCAGAATCAAGGTGATGAGAATATGAATTTTCACCCTTCAAACTGCTCCCAATAGCCAACACACCAGGAGAGTAAAGCTGTACAGAACATCCAAAAGGCATGAAGTTATTAGAAGATATATGGGTGGAGTCATAGAAGCCAAATAATTTTATGCACAGAATAATAATGCTTCTCTCTGTTTTCATTCAATAAGGTATTACATATATATAGGAGTTGCATTTCCTATATTATAGGGGACCTCCTATAACAACTCCTTAATATATTGAGATGTTTTAACAACTCAAACAAACAAACCCAATTAAGAATTATTATACTAACAACTACAGGAATGATGTAATATTCCTAGCACCCCCCGCCCCACATGTTGCATCATTCTCCTAATGGGACAAGTAGACCAACAATACTTGATGAACACATTTAGTAGTTCATCCTAAGGTATGAGTAGGGACATACACATCTACTGATGAGAAGTAGTAGTGGAACTAGCCTCACTATGCTCACTATACTTTCATCCAAGAATAGGGACAAACACATCTAACCATGGAACCAAAGATAGGGAATAACACATCTACCCATGGTTTTACAAAATGTTTGAATAGGGACAAACACATCTATCCAACATCAAGCTTATGAACAAGGGAACACGCATCTGCTCACAACAATTATGATTGGGGACAAACACATCCATTCACAAACAACCATATATTATGATTGGGGACATACTCATCCAACCACAACATAAAAAACTTGAGAACTAAGTCCTCATCACATATGTAGCCACCATTATAGATCCTTGCCACTTTGATCACAAATGATGTGAGACGGTTGTCACTACCACCTAGAAACCAATCTTGGCTTTAGTCATTTTGGCACAATTTGTTTGGTCATTAATGCAATTTCACAGCCCTGTCACTAGTGACTGACGAGAGGTTGTTGAATGTCCTCCAGCCTCTCGTGCCTCCATCCTCCAATAGGTTTGCTAATTCGCAAGTTTTTTTGTGAAGCTCAATTTTATAATGCGCCCCCTTAAGATGGACGTCACGTACAAGCGATACTGCATCCATTTACAATTGAAACATTTTTTTTTTGTTTTTGACACTTTTAGATTTTAATAGACATGCTTTTAGATTTTAATAGACATAGTGCCCCTCCTTAAGATGGATGTAACTAGCCATTTGGGAGTACATAAGTGAGTGCTTACTTAAACTTAGGTGGAGTTTTTACCCAAAAAGCATTTCTCCACATTAATTTGTTTGTATCCTTTTTGTGGTATTATCTTTGTTTCTAATTTCTTGCTACAAAATTCGTTCTAATTAAAGAATTTTAGTTATATGTTGTTCTCATAATTTAACTCACTAAATTCCATAAGTTAGAAATTACAGTAGGAAGTATTCCTCCTAGTTTGTGCATCATTCATTGTTACCAAAATGCATGGACACCAGCTCTTAAAGGTGGATTGTCAACCTAAAACTATTTGTCAATTTTAACATCTAAAAGTCAATATGCTTGGAATGGTTGCTATAGACCATATATGGATTTTGGATCTATGTTTGTTTGTTTTGCTTCCATATTAAAACATTTAAAAATATAAAAACAAGCCAAATTAACTAAAAAGTTCTTCCATACTAAGCCTCCACAAGAATTTTAGCTAAATAGCCATGGGAGGACTCTGGTCTAGCAAGTAAACGACAACATGTATTGCTTTGGTCAAGATTTATTTGTACCTGTCTTGTCATGTAGCATAATTTGGCCATAACTATAGGTATTGGTTTTCTTCCAACCATTCCATTTTCCAATAGTGTATAAGGAGCAGGAAACTTTCATTTACTGCATAGCAGCAGGGCAGATTCAGTTGCATGGTTCAACCACAAGCAAGGACTTGAAGAGGTAAAGACTCTAGAGTCCAAAGGATTGAAGGATTGAATTTACAATTCAAGCAAAAAACCATGTGGAAGCAAGCCTAAGAGAATTCCAACCAAGATATGAAAACAAACCATCAATTGCTTGTTTCAATAGTAAAAGAAAAGGCCATGTAAACTCCAACTGAATCTCAATCCATGTTATTTTTGTGGAATGAGTACCTATTATGTGGCCATGTGTTGAAGGAAACAATCATGTACCACAAATCCCAAGTACTTCAAATAGAAAGTGGTAAAGACCAATCTTAAAATCATCATACAGACCAAGGCAAGAGGAAAGAGTTGTTCAAGAGAAATGACAAGGATATTGCAGCCATTGAAACATGAGTGGGCATTGGAGTGCAAAGTGTTGGAGATTATATCTATAACTTCACCCAAAGAATCAAAATACCAATCCAAGAAAGAAAAGAAAGCTAAAATTGAGAGGAAAGTAGTAGCCAATGTGTTAGATGCACAGGACAACCACAGGACAACTAAGAGAAAGGGGGGGGTGAATCAGTTGTACATTAAACATCAAAACCCTCATTAACATTCAGATCCTTATTAGCCCTTAAGTCCTTAATCTAATTTAGCATGAAAGTAAACAAGTGAAACAACAACATATTAAAACACCATGCACAATAGAACACCAAATTTACATGGAAAACCCAAGAAGGGAAAAACCACGGTGAGGATTAGGTCACAATATAAAGTAATAGCAACACTGAATACAATAGAATCACTGCCCAAAAGAAAGAAGGGCTCATTGCCAATGGCTCACTGTTAAATTAGAAGGAAGGAAGAAAGGAATTGTTACAAAGAGAAATCTATCTCAAAGCAATAGGAAGATCCACCACAACAATTTTGAACCATCTGCAACCTCCAGCTCACTGCCTTCAGTAACTTTAGGTACACAACAAATTTAGACCCTTCTGCTCACTGCTTCGGAGTCATAGGCATTAAGCTTGCACTTAGATCACCACACTTAATCAAATTCGCATCTTTCACACACCTACAGATCCACACTCATCTCCGATGATTTACCTTGCTTATATACCATCCACAACCTTGAAATCATTCTCCAAGGTCGGCTATGCACCTCAAAAGTGCAATTACAAAATAGGTTGGACCAAACACTTCCGCGGTGGAAAGAAGTGAAGGACGACCGCTCCAAGGGTTGACTAGGACCCAAATCTACACCGACACGCTTTGCAAAGCTTCCACAAACAACACACACTTCCACAATTAGCGCTAACAGGCCAAGTCGGCCAAACCTGTATTAACGCCCTTAACAATTAAGTTCATGCTTAACCAAGACCGAAGACAACTTCGTGGACCACATAACAACACTCCACAATATCTATACAACATTTTAGAATATTCTAGCACCATCAAAATATTTTGCAACTCTACCATAACCACCTGAAACTGAGAACACCATCATTCTGTGCAACCAGACAATGGCACAGACATCCAACTCACTAACCAACTTCACAGAGCACCTCAGGACCTGAAACCTCAAGAGAAAATAGATACAAACATTATAAGCACGTCCCCAAATCCACAAGACAAGAAACCTCAATGCAGAGAAATGTGGAGAAATCTCATTTCTCCCAGACAATCTTCTTCACAGAAACACACACTGGTGAACGCAACTTTCACTACCGTATGATCTAGAACCTGCAACTCTGGATATAACACCTTTGTACACCTCTGATCAACATATCCAAGCCACACAAGCATAACTTCAAGACTAAAGAAATGCGGAGCAAAATACAGAACACCACTCTGTCACACTATAATCCTTCTTATTCAAATTTTCTCAAAAGCACTTGGAAACCAAGTGAACTTACTGCAATTGCAACTCTTATTCATCAAGACATCAATGACAACACTAATGACAGCACCATAACACCTTATTATCAAATCACAACAAGCTCTTGACAACAATCTTCCCAACTATGACAACACCAGCATCCTTCCAATAACTTCAACACACAATCTTCATATAGTTGACATCAATGACCAACACCAGCAACTGTTGACATCAATGACAACACCAGCAACATACTTGCAACAATCTCCCCCCTTGTCATTGATGGCAACACCAGTTCTAAAAAACCATCAACAACGAAAGCATACCAACAGTAATTATGCAACATGCTATACTCCCCCTTACTAGGGCATCTCTCATTCTTCATATTCTTATTCTCTTGCTCCTAAACACTCTTTCCCCTATGGTCTTCAAACCTTATTCTCTTCTACACTATGGTTTTTCAACCAACTCTCTCCCCCTTTGACATCAATGGCAAAGGGCCATAGACTCATCCAACTCTCTTTCCTGTATTGTGTTGATGATTAAATGCAGCCACGTGATGAATACTTCCAGATCGAATTGAGTAATAAATTTAAATAATAGCTAAGGCTATGTAAATTTATATGTTGCAATTTCCTTGAAAAGGTGCTTCATTTTATAATGAAACAAATTAAATATTAAAAGTGTTAATAAATAAATTATGATTATTTATTTAAAGGAGCCGACTTACCTTGAAAACCGCGCCCCCTCTTGAAAAGATGTGTTTGGCATTTGAGGTCGACTTGGTTCTTGAAGAGGTGCGATTCCTCATTGGTGTATATATACACATGATCTCTCTCCATTTGATCATCAAGTCAAGTCACATTTTATATTCTACAAGAAGATCATTTTTGTAGCAGCAATTCATCATTTTGAAGCAGCAGATCAATATCAAGGAAGTTGATATATTTACTTGTGTATTACATCTTATAAAGGTGCCCTTATTCATTATATCAATTTGGTATTGCATTGTGCCTAAGCTGTAAGCAGATTTATGCTCTTATTGGAATCAATATATAGGAGATATATTGGCTGGGTTTTTCTCCCTCAAGTTAGAGGGTTTTCCCAAGGTATTGGCTGTGTCGTCTCATTTTTGAATTAATTTATGTACTTTGCATCTGATCTTTAAAATCTAACATGGTATCAGAGTGGGTTTGAAGAAGATCTCGATCAGATTTGTGTTTTGAAAAGCAATACCCTTATTTATTTCTCATCTTTGTTAACCTCTATCTCTCTGTCATGGTGAATGGTCTTAAGATTGAGGATAGGCTTGAGGGAGAGTCAAACTTCACTTCGTGGAGATTCAGGATCATCCTCACCTTGGAGGAAAGCGAATTGGCAGAATTTGTGGAGAGCTCCGCCCCCGAGCCTACGGATGAGGAAGAAAAGGCTCTATGGAAGAAGAAAGATATTAGGGCAAAGAAGATGTTAGTTGATTCCGTTAAGGATCATATTGTTCCTATTGTCTCCAAGTTAAGGACTGCAAGAGAGATGTTCAAAACCCTGGAGGAGATGTACGAGATCAACTACACAAGTCGGGCACTTGCATTGAAGCAACAACTCCATCATTTGAAGATGGCGAAGAGAGAACCTGTTATTGCCTACTTCATGAGAATAACCGAGTTGAGAGATCAGCTCTTGTCTATTGGGCATGTTGTCGATAGCAAGGATTTGACCATGCTGGCTCTTAATGGTCTTCCTTCATCTTGGCCGTCTTATATTCAGGGAATCAGTGCAAGATCGAAACTTCCCAAGTTTGATCGTTGAGGGCAGACTGTATTCAAGAAGAGTCTAGGTTGGCTGCAAGAGGTATTGGGCAAAGCTCCATTAATGAGGACATCCATGTTCTTGCCAGTCAATCCTCAAAGAAGAAAGGAAAAGATGGGAAGAAAGGTTATTTCAAGAGAAATAGAGATAAAGGCGTTGATGCTGGCCCCGCATTTAAGAAGAAGAGGGACCTCTCCAAGGTCCAATGTTTTCGATGTGACAAGTATGGTCACTTTGCAAAGGAATGTCCTACTAGGCCTAAGCAGCAGGCCGCCATTGCAAATGTTGATGAAGTCTCTCTGTAGAAGGATTCATGTGAATACCTATTCTATTCAGCCTTGTCAAGCAATGTAACTACCGACACCAACACTTGGCTGATTGATAGCAGTGCCTCTCGCCACACTACCGGATTTAGGGAGCATCTATCTGATTTGGTGAAGAAAGATTCTAGCGAACAAGTCATTATTGGAGATGATGCTAGTTACTCTGTTAAAGGAGTTGGGACCTCATCTCTTCACTTGGATTCTGGCGATTCCTTGCAGTTGGATGATGTGCTATTTGTTTCAGGCATCAAGAGAAACCTTCTTTCCATCTTAGCCCTGGAAGACAAGGGTTATCAAGTTGCATTTTCAGAAAGCAAAGTTCTTATATGTGCAAAGAACTCCAACATCAAGACTGCTCAGTGATTGGAGTTAGACATGGGTGTCTCTACAGGCTATGCACTCGTCCCATTCAGGCTCTAGTGCATGATTCCTCAAGTTTGTGTGATCTTTGGCGTCGAAGATTGGCTCACCTTCACTTTCAAGCTCTACCTATTATGGAGAAGATGGTTACCAGCCTTCCTAAATTCAACCAGAAGCATGAAGGAACCTGCAAGGGCTGCGCTTTGGGTAAGAATACAAAAGGTCCATTCCATAGTAGTGAAAGTAGATCCATATGTGTTTTAGATCTTATTCATTCTGATTTATGTGGTCCAATGTTTGTTGCCTCTTCGAGTGGTTTCTTGTATTACATTATTTTTATTGATGACTACTCTAGAAAGACTTAGATTTATTTCTTGAAATCTAAAGAATCTGAGGAGATATTAGAGAGATTCAAAAATTTCAAAGCTCAGGTGGAGAATTTATCCGGAAAGAGGATCAACGTCTTGAGATCCGATAGCGGAGGAGAGTACACTTTTATTGTCTTCCGTAACTTTTGCACTAAAGCAGGGATTAAGAGGGAGTTCAGCATTCCTTATAATCTTCAATAGAACGGTGTTGCGGAGAGAAAGAACAGATCTATTGTGGAAGCGGTCAAAGCCATGATTCATGACCAAGACCTGCAAATCTCTCTTTGGGTTGAAGCATCCAGGACTGTTGTCTATGTCCAAAATAGAAGTCCTCACAGAATCTTGGAGAATATAACTCCTGAAGAAGCATTCTTTGGGGTGAAGCCTGAAGTAAGTCATTTGAGGATCTTTGGATGTCCAGTGTATGTTCATATACCAAAGGAAAAAAGGACAAAGTTGGAACCTTCTGGCAAGAAGGGAATTTTGGTAGGCTATAGTGAGACATCAAAAGCCTACAGAATCTACATTCTGGGTCAGAAGACTATTGAGATCAGTAGAGATGTCATATTTGAGGAGGATGTTGCATTCAGAAGATCCAAGGGCACTCATATGGAGATCGATGAAGAAGAGCCTCCTCAAGATATGGAAGTTGACCATGTTCCTGAGAATCAGAGTGAGACTCCAGAACCCAAAGAAGATGATGATCCAGTCGAACCCTTGAAACCTACTCATGGGCCTACAAATATTGTGATTGGAAGGAAAAGACCTCTTTGGGCAAGGAAAATAATGCAAGAGGCAGAAAGTTTTGCAGCCCCAAGGGGAACCTTCAGGGAAAGTAAGAGACCTAATAAGTTCTCCAGTTATGTAGCCTTGATGAATCAGATTATTGAGTCAGAGCCTTCCGGTGTTGAGGAAGCTTCTAGTCAACAAGTTTGGAAAGATGCTATGACTGAAGAGTATCAATCCATACTTAAGAATGATGTTTGGGACATCGTTGCTAGACCCGAAGGCAAATCTATGGTGTCTTCTAAATGGCTCTTCAAGATCAAGCATGCGGTTGATGGGAGCATTGAGAAGTACAAGGCCAGATTCGTGGCTAGAGGGTTCTCACAAAAAGAGGGAGTTGACCATGAAGAAACCTTTGCTCCAGTGGCTCGCTATACTTCTGTCAAGACCATTATTGCTATTGCTGCATCTAGAGGATGGAAGATTCACCAAATGGATGTAAAGACAGCCTTTCTGAACGGTGTAATAGAAGAAGAGGTTTACATTGAGCAACCCGATGGATTTGAGGTACATGGGAAGGAGTCTCATGTTTGCAAGTTGAAGAAATCCTTGTATGGTCTTAAGCAGGCTCCTCGTGCTTGGTACGAAAGGATTGATCATTATCTATTGAGTTTGGGTTTCTCAAAGAATGATGCAAATTCTGACCTCTACTTCAAGGTAATAAATGGTGAAGCATTGATTTTGGTTTTGTATGTTGATGATCTATTATCACTGGAGAAGAACACCTCATTCTCAAATGTAAGGAGTTAGCTTCTGAGTTTGAAATGAAGAATCTTGGTCTCATGCATTACTTTCTTGGCTTAGAAGTTTGGCAAAAGCCAGATGAGATGATTCTAAGTCAAGGGAAGTATGCCATTGACATTCTAAAGAGGTTTGGTATGATTGATTGCAAACCTATGTCTACACCTATGGAGACTAACTTACATAAATTGAAGGAGGCTACAGCTAGCTTAGGATTGGTGGATCCCACGATGTACAGCCAGCTGATTGGCTAATTGATGTATCTAGTTAACACTAGACCGGATATCTGCTATAGTGTGAGTGCACTTAGTCAGTTCATGTGTGAACCAAGGCAAATACATCTCGTTGCAACAAAACATATCCTGAGATACTTGCGTGGCACAGTTGGATATGGGTTGAGATACTCTTCAGGTGTGGATTTGAAGCTGCATGGTTTTACTAATTCTGATTGGGCAGGGTGTGTCACTGATCGAAAGAGTACCTCTAGTTGTTGCTTCAGTTTGGGTTCTGCTATGATATCCTGGTCCAGCAAGAAGCAGTCTTCAGTGGCATTGAGTACAGCAGAGGCCGAGTATATGGCAGCTTGTGTGGCAGCTCGAGAAGCAATGTGGCTTTGTAAGCTCCTTGCAGGATTGTTTGGGCAATCAATGGAGCCTACTATCATTCATTGTGATAACGAGAGTTGTGTGAAGCTTTTTGTAAATCCTGTGTTTCATGACAAAACTAAACATGTTGAGATCAAATACCATTATATCAGAGATATGGTATTGAGGAAAGCTATACAGGTGAGGTATATCAGCACTGATGAGTAGACGACAGACATTCTCACCAAGCCTCTCTCCAGGATAAAGTTTGTATACTTTCAAAATAAGCTCGGTATGGTGGAGAATCAAGCCCTAGCTGAGAAGGAGTCTTAATATCAGTGATCCTCTATTAATGCATTTCTCTATTTGAGAGAGATTTGAGGTGCAAGCCCTTGATAATGCATTTCTCTTTGAGATTTGAGGTGAAAGCCCTTGTTTCCACCCTCTGGGAGAGCCATGGTGGATGTCATGTGTGTGACTCCATGACAACATCACGTGAGGGAGTCCGTGATGATTTTTCTTGTACTTGTGTTTCACCCTCTGGGAGAGCAATGTTGAACGTCACGATGAGGTGACAACATCACATTGAGTGATGAGCACTTGTACATACCATCTATGGAGGTAGCCATGATGGTTGATATCACGATGAGGTGATATCTGATATCACAATGACGTGATTAAGCTCTTTTCTCACACGGATGTAGCCATGTTGATTAACATCACTATGAGGTGATATGTCTTACACAGGTGGAAGTATTCCTCCCTAGCTGAGAGGGAGTGTTGATGATTAAATGCAACCACATGATGAATACTTCCAGATCGAATTGAGTAATAAATTTAAATAATAGCTAAGGCTATTTAAATTTATATATTGCGATTTCCTTGAAGAGGTGCTTCATTTTATAATGAGACAAGTTAAATATTATTAGTGTTAATAAATAAATAATGATTATTTATTTAAAGGAGACGAATTACCTTGAAAATCGTGCCCCCTCTTGAAAAGACGTGTTTAGCATTTGAGGCCGACTTGGTTCTTGAAGAGGTGCGATTCCTCATTGGTGTATATATACACATGATCTCTCTCCATTTGATCATCAAGTCAAGTCACATTTTATATTCTACAAGAAGATCATTTATGTAGCAGCAATTCGTCATTTTGAAGCAGCAGATCGATATCAAGGAAGTTGATATATTTACTTGTGTATTACATCTTATAAAGGTGCCCTTATTCATTGTATCAATTTGGCATTGCATTGTGCCTAAGCTGTAAGCAGATTTCTGCTCTTGTTGGAATCAATATATAGGAGATATATTGGCTGGGTTTTCTCCCTCAGGTTGGAGGGTTTTCCCAGGGTATTGGCTGTGTCATCTCATTTTTGAATTAATTTTTGTACTATGCATCTGATCTTTAAAATCTAACATATTGAACTCTTTTGCTCTCCCCCTTTGACAACATTCAAAGAGCAATATTTGCACCTTTCACACATCACCTACATAGAATCTTTCCTTTTGACATCTGCATACACCACTTTCAACACTAGCAAGCAACTGCACTTACTTTTCTACACTCTCCCTCTTAGAGGCACAAAATATGCTCCATCTAACTTCACCAACCAACCATACTACTACCTACTCCCCCTGAGAGGTAGCCTTCATCAATCTGGAACAAAAAGAATAAATCTTGAATTGCTCCACTGGACTGATGCACAATCTTATGCATCTAGTTGAAAGGAGGGGCAATAACCCCTAACTTCTATCGAAGATACTCAAATGTATCTTTAGGAAGAGCCTTTGTGAAAATATCTGCAACTTGATCCTTTGTAGGCACATACTCCAGCTTCACCTCATTTTTTGCAACCTTCTCTCTTAGAAAGTGATACCAAATTGAGATCACCTTATTTTCTGCAACTTTCTCTCTTAGAAAGTGATACCAAATTGAGATATGCTTTGTCCATGAATGCATCACCGGATTCTTTGATATATTGATAGCACTTGTATTATCACACAAGATAGAAATGGGTTCATTATATGATATTTTGATATCCTTCAATGTTTGCTTCATCCACAACACCTATGTGTAACAAGATGCTGCAACAATATACTCTACCTCTACAGTAGATAAAGATACTAAATCCTACTTTTTACTTAGCTAAGAAACCAACCTGCTTCCAAGAAAGAAAGCACCTCCACTTGTACTTCTTCTATCATCCACAAAATCTGCCCAATTTGCATCTATATAGGCACTCAAAGAGAAATTAGTATCCTTTGGATACCATAGACCATAGTCCAGAGTGCCTTGTAAATATTTGAATATCCTCTTTGTTGCTGCCACATGTGATTCTCTAAGATCTTGAAATCTGGCCACAAGACAAACTGCATGCATGATATCCAGTCTAGTAGCAGTTAGATACAACAGTCCACCAATCATTGAATATAAGGAGACACTCTCTTTTGCTGGCTCTGCAACTGCTTCTCTCTTCTATTGAAAAAATGTTATCCTCCTCTCTCTCTTTCTCTGACCCAAAACTTATATATCTTTTTGCATCGATAAGAAACCCTAGGAGAAAGAGCCATGAGTGTGAGAGACTATAATAGGGCTCCCATGTCTACTCGCACCATCTTCACATGGTTGCACACGCTGAAGCCATGCCATAGCATTGATGAGCACGTGAATGAGGAAGAAAACCCTTGCCAAATTCGCAACAAATCTCTACCAAAGATTGATTTCTGACAAAAAGGATGTCCTCGAGCCACAAAGAAGCATGGGCGCCATTTTTCCTTATTTGCATCATTGAAAAATGCATTAAACATCACTCCTATAGTCATAAAGATCAAATCTGGTAGTTGAGAGGGTAGTTGCAACATTTATAGCATTTACAACTGAAAACACGTCAATCGGGAGCATAACCGAAGTCTCAGGCCTAAGCCAATAATTAGTTCAATCATTAAAACGTTCACACAGCCACGAAATCATCTTTGTGAGACATCGGGCATCGGCCTTGCAAAAGATTGCTTGTCGAGAGGTCAAAGAAAAGAATGCCATGATCCCCAAGACCTGAAGAGAAACCCCATCAGTCATTGGGATTCGAGTCTGCCGCTTGCTGGAAGAACGGGAAAATGAAGGGAAAAAATGAAAGATTCGAAGGAGCACAAAAGGGAAGAAAGTGTCGGGACTCGGGAGGAAGACTTATGTCTTACCATAGAATGCAATAAAGGGTAAGACCAAAGTCTAACCTCCAAAAGGTCGAAGGCTCACAACGTCAAGACTAGCGATTGAGATTCGGGCCGAAGGAATTTGTTTTTATCGCTAAGATAAGATAGAAGATCAACGAAAGACCCGATCTCCGAAAGCTATAGGAAAGCATCAGACATCAAGTGTTGAGAATAAGGCTTACACCTTATGATGAAATTAAGGTAAGAGGTAAGGAGGAAGGCCGATCCCCGAAGTTCGAAACATCGACACTTAGTCATTTTTCAAAGGATTTATCGGATCTTCGGTGATTAGGTGGGAGCTAAGGTTTAAGAAAGGAAGGTGGCAAAAGATAAGGGTTAAGGCCGATGGCTGAAAACAGAAAATTTTTAAGAAAGCGATGGAAAGAAGCGGAAAGGAGGAAGAAGATTGGGAGCAATAGAGAAAGTATGTGAGTATGCAAACACCCAAAAGTCCGGAAGAGCGAAAAGCTCAAAACTTAGCCAATTTTGGACTTTTGCAAATGGGCCTTTTGCCTACAGCTTGGCAAAGGTTAGATGCAACTAACAAAGGGACTTGCATGATACACCATTGAGATTTCTCATATCAGTTATAATTGATGGAAATCATTAGGGGATAACACAAAGCATTACAAACTCATTCAAATTTTACAAGTGCTAACACATACAATCATTCTTTAGTCTTACTAATTTGGATTTGGTAATATCCGCTCTTCAAATCAATCTTGTGATGTACTAGACCTTAAGCAATCCATCAAATCATCCATCTTTGGCAATGAAAATTTGTACTAGATGGTGATCTTGTTAATAAATCTTGAATCTATACACATGCACCATTTTCCAACTTCCTTTGGTGCCAATACTACAAAACCTACATATGGGCTCAATCTCTCTCTAACCAAACTCTTTTTCAACAACTCTTGAACCTATTGCTTCATCTCTTCATTTTCCATAGGTGTCAACCTATAATTCGTCTTGCTTGGTAAGTTAGCCCCTAGTATCATATCCGTTTGATGATCTATGCTTCTTTTGGGCAATAGGCCATATAGTACATTGTTGGATATGATATTTCACATTATCTAAACAAATAGTTCACTTCTAGCAACTAATCAATGTGCTCCATTGCTCCCTATGATGTGGGTTTGGCTATGAGTACATAACTCATCTCCTTCATTCTTAAAACATTGAGAAACTCCTACCCAATGACAGGCATCATCACAGAATTCCCACTTTTTCTATCCTTTAATGGACTCAATGTGTATTTCTTTCCGTCTTTGACAAGGTTGGTAGGTATTTGCTCTACCATTGTGCACAAAAGGGGACAAAAGCAATTGAAAGCACAAATCTCAAATATCATGTGCTTTGACATTGTAAATTCAACAAAGTTTTATAGGAGATTCATCCTCTCTATGTCCTTCGGTAAGACATTTTAAGCACCATATTCGTATTTTTACATATTTGGGCTTATCTTGCATCATTTTTTTAAAACTTTGCAGCATTTGTAATCCGGAACATTCCTCATCATTAACTTCTAACTCTCATCCATCTACCAATTGTTGTTCCATATCTAACATACAGTTTAAAGTTTTTTTGTATCTACATATCGATGCAATACACAAACTTTGTCAGAATCTTTACCATAAACCCTTTACAAAGTATTATTTATCTCCCTATTGTTTAGAACTTTAAATCTAGACACTGATTGTGCTAATTCTAACATCCTCCAACTATAGTCCTTAATGAAATTTTTCGGTCCATGTTTTAAAGACTCTTAACTCAATAATTTGCTCATTCATATGCCATTTTTTATATTCTTTCTAAACTTCTTTTTCTAAATTTCCCATTCTTTCTTGCTTTCATCAGTATGATGATGAAACCGTTTCGTAGTTGATCCCTCCAACATGTCTACAAATAATTCATCATTAGTTTTATCATCTAATTTTCAATTAATATTCCTTAAAGCTTCTCAATTCAAACACTGGTGAGGAAATATATTGATTTTAACCACCTCTGAATCTTGAAGGTTTGGGGACCAAAGAATGCTTAAGTTCCCTCTTTGCCTCTTAGGTGCCCAATTTCCTAACCTTCCTTGTTTTGCCCTTTCTTTTGTTAGTTTTAGATCAGATTTAATAGAAAATAGAAAAGTAAACACTGAACAATGAACACAAAGATTTTATCCTGGGAAAACCCTCCTACTCAAGGGAGAAAAACCCAGCAACACTTTACTTAATAAAAGAATAGGTACAACTGTGCAAGAAATTAGCACTTTGAGAGTCATGCCTAGATAGGCAAAATACAATGAGATATCCCAGCACTTTAAATAGTGCAAATTTCTGAACAAGACTGAAATGGCGAACCTCCTCCCGAGTGGCGAATTTTCTTCTGAACACAAAAGGATGAATAACTGAATTGATCATCAAATGAGAAGAACCTTTCTTCTATATATATAAGTCCAAGCACCCTACTCCACTAGGGCCAACCTAGCAACTTAAATAATTGTTTATTATTTATCTAACTTATCTTCTAGCCGACTGGGATAATACCTCCTGCAGCTACCCAAAAACACTAACACTCCCTCTTAGCTAGGGAGGTATTCTCAAATATCTAGTCATGGATTCTCTCAACATGACGTCCACAATGGCTACACCCAATTGTGGAAAAACACAGCTCAATCTCAGATATGTGATTTGTACAAGGGCTTTCATCTCATATTTCTCAGTCTCAGAGAAATATACGCTACAGGGGCTTTCATGTCATATTTCTCCGTCTTAGAGAAATATATGCTACAAGGGTTTTCACGTCATATTTCTCCATCTCAGAGAAATATATGCTACAAGGGCTTTCACCTCATATTTCTCTGTCTTAGAGAAATATACGCTATGAAAATCAGTCCATTGTTCTGTCCATTCTCCTGACATAGGGAGAATATCTTGATGATGCTGTAACTCCCTCTAGACCTCCAAGTACCCGCATCAACCTCCTGACCTCCTCGTCCAAGATTTCCTACAATGCTTGCCTTAGAGGAACGGTTTCCAACACACACTTTTGGCACTACTCCTAGCAGCACCTTTAACTAACTTGCGAGAGTCCAGGACTTAGTCCTCCTCGACCTCATCCCAAATCACCCTATTCTAAATAGGTTTGTGGTGCTACCAATGTCAAAACAAGGTTGCCTATCTTGTGCAATTTCGTTCTTTGCAGTTGAAGAGGCCTTCCAACACTGCAACCCACTTAGCTGACACCTTCACTTCTTCTCAATGAGTCGCTCTAGTTCCTCGTGACATAGGATTCCATTTTGTTGAACACAAAACTCCCTCTTGATCCCTGCCTCAATACAGAGATTACAAAAATCCTCTGGAAGTGAACTCCCCTCCATTGACTAATCTTAGAACCTTAATCCTCTTCCCGGACATGTTCTCAACTCGTGCCTTGAATTCTCAAAACCCATCAAGAACTTCCTTAGACTGTTTACAATATTGTCAAGGATGGTTGCAACTATTGCCAAATTTCGCTAACAGCAGGTTGTCCTCATGGAGAAGATAATGGAGATGGTAAATTTTGACTTTCAGAGCATCACTAAACGACCAATACAGAATTATCATGAACTAATGTAATTTCAATTGCTAAGCTAACAGTCCTAGGCATGCTTGTAACCCACAGCCTAATGAAGATGCAATTGTGACTAATAGATGCAAATTATTCTAAGATCTCGATAAAGTCGTCTCTAGACTAGCTCGTATATTGCCCACTGATAATCTTCCTGTAGCGGTGTCTCATCTTCGCCACCTTCAGTGTTGCCATCAATTTACCCCATCCTGTTCTCATGCCAACTGTTGTCACCAACATCTTGCCAAAACCATCTTGGACCTTCATTCCTGATAAGAAAAAATTGCTTCTCTTTGTTCACAGCTACAGGCTCACTCTCACCTGTTAGGCTTGACTCATTTATAAGCAATGAAAGGCTAGATACAAATAGCCCATTTGCTAGCACTTGGTCACTAATTGATAAATGCACTAAATCCCCAACAACAAGGTCATATATTGAAATTTTATGTCTATAGCCATTCTGAGTAACCTGTATTGAGATCTTCTTCTTCTCCCTATCTAAATCCTTAAACTGCAATGATTGTCGATAATCACTAATTGCAGTTACAAATACAACTAAAAGAATGCTGAGAACAATGCCAAGACCATCATAGGCTCCTTTAGGCTATTCCTCTGTAGAAATTCCAATAGCCAAAGACACAGCTGCACAGATTGCAAGAATCATAAGGGTCATATCTTGTAATGCCTCCCATACATATACCCAAAATCCTCAAAGTGGTTTCTCAACAAATCTATTAAGCCCATAGACATTTTGTCTGGGCTTTAGGCTTTCTTCATCGGCATCAATTCCATCATTAATTGATGTAGAAAGCTTATCAGAAATTCCTTCAATTCCACCATGGGCTCTTAACTTTTTGAGACTATGGTCTTCTACCATGGATGCTAGCTCATCAGCAGAGATGCCAAAACCACATGCTTTGACATCCTCTAGCACTTCATAATCAGTGGAACCCGAAAGACTACCATCAATAAACTGAAGCGCAGCCTTTGAAACTAAAAGAGCCACCTTTATTTTCTCCCGGTTTGTCTTTTTCATAAGTAAACTGCATTACCAAGAGCTATCGATAAGATAATGCTATCACTCCAATCCAAAATTCTCTCTGCATGTTGAGGTATGTAGCAGTTGTGATCTGCTAGTTTCGAATCCATCATCAAATTAGCTGCATGCTTCCTGTCCCCATTTTGCGTTAGAGTTGTTGATTGCTTTCGCAAAGGGAGGCCAATCTGAAGCCTTCTTCATTGTTTTGATTTGAAATATAACCTGCAATTCACAACAACAAAAAGGAAACAAAACAAGGACATACAAAAATAAAGATAAATTACAATACAAAAGTACTCAGTATGTTAGTTGTATGTTAATGAGCAATATGAAACAGCCCCAAAGCCTTTGTATAAGCCTGATTATCTAGTTGACTTCAAACCTTCTAAGAAACTTGTGCAGCAATTAGAAGAAATCCTTCTATGATGATCAATTCACCTAAGTTGAAGTGCACCTTAGTCAAATCTGCACATAACCACCAAGGGTGGCTGCGACTTGCACATGCAAGACGCCACAACTATTTCATTATGCAATTGTAGTCCCGTCGCCATCATGAATGTCGCCTAGATTTGCACAACAAACCGAACGGAGGGATAGAAGCAAGAACTACATGGAGTGATTACATTCGTTGCATCTAGAGAAGGCCTGAATTGATAATAAGGGCAAATAAGAGGGCATGGGTTGGTTTAGATCCTGATCGCTCCTCGATCCCTAGAGCAATTCGGCAAGGGATTTTGTCTCTTAGAATCCCACGACATCAAAGTCCAAGTAGAGGCACTCGACTCCTCCTTCTCTCTCCTATCACCATCTTTTTCTAAGTAACTGCCTTAAACAATGGAATTGACTTCCACACACTGCTTAGCCAAATCTAATTAGTTCTTCCTGAACTTGGGCTCTAATACCATGTTATTTTTAGATCATATTTAACAGAAAACAGAAAAGTAAACACAGAACAATGAACACAAAGATTTTATCCTGGGAAAACCCTCCTACTCGAGGGAGAAAAACCCAGAAACACTTTACTTAATAAAAGAACAGGTACAACAGTGGAAGAAATTAGCACTTTGAGAGTCATGCCTAGATACGCAGAATACGATGAGATATCCCAGCACTTTAAATAGTGCAAATTTTGAACAAGACTGAAATGGTGAACCTCCTCCTAAGTGGTGAACTTCCTTCTGAACACAAAAGGATGAATAACTGAATTGATCATCAAATGAGAAGAACCTTTCTTCTATATATATAAGTCTAGGCACCCTACTCCACTAGGGCTGACCCAGCAACTTGAATAATTGTTTATTATTTATCTAACTTATCTTCTAGCTGATTGGGATAATACCTCCCGCAACTACCCAAAAACACTAACATCTTCTAACATCTAGCATAGACAAGTGGCTTTGAATCCTGCATGGCAGCTACTTTCTCATATCTTGCAAATGGACCTTGAGCTTCAACCATAACTACACTAACTATGTAGAGATCAAATCTACTTCTAACAAGAAGATAGTGGTTTTCATTTGATTAATGGCAAGGTCTTCAACACTTTTTGATCACCCAAACCCTAAAGTGGGCAAGGTGAGAGCATAGGATGCCTCCAACCACACAATTAATCTAGATGAATGCAATTACATATGAGATAGCGGCAAGCCGACCAGAATACGCAAGTGGTAGAGCCAACCTTATTAACACCCCTTCGGCAAACTACGTAATAAGACACGCAAGTAGCAAAGCTATCCTATCAACACCTCTTCAACAGACTGTGTGATGCAATGCAAAGCCATTGGTAGAATACTTAAGCTTGACTTAGACCAAAATGGTCAATAATGCCAGCTTGTTTTGCCAAAACAAGCTAAATGTAAAATGCAGGGAAACCCGGGGACACGTCCCCCCCTAAAATGCCCCATCCCTATCCCCGAGATGCCCCGGGTACAAGGGGACAGCTGGGGGATGGCAGGGGACCGTCCCCTTTTTTTGCAAAACAATAGGAAAAGCCCCTGAAACGAGGGGACGGCGTTGACCAAATGGGGACAGCTGACCAATCCCAGGGACGGCCAAGGGACGCCTGAGCCATCCCCCAACCCTCCCCCAACATTCCCCCACGTCAAAGCATGTTTTAAAAATAAAATATATATATATAATAGTTTTCAGTTTTCTGGTTTATGAGTTGTTCGTTTAAATTATTTTGAATTTTCATATATCTTTCACAATATTTGGAACACTTACAAGATAAATACTTGATGCTCTATTAGAGATATATAAAAATAACAAAACTTTATTCCAAAAGTGTGTAAACTTGAATTTATTTGCTTGTTGTTCACTAACAGGTTTTAGAGACAAACACTTAGGATTTTGACCTTTTTAAACAGTTCTTCACAATTGGAAATAGGCTGAATATTAAGGCAATTTGATGCCCAAAACTCCTTGAGTGCAGCAATTGTCCCCACATTTAACTGCTCAAATCCATATCAGACAATACACTAGCATTGAATTTACTTCCAGTAGTCCACACTCCCACCAAACTACAATAATTCTGCCTTCAGACGCCTTAGCTATTCATTATTGTTTTGTGCCAAGTAATCAATAACCTAGGTGAAACAATCTTCACTGTAATCACAAATGTTCGCCCAATTTGTGAGCTGGAAATAACCTTATGTAATTTGCTATAAGTTTATAAATTATAATTTGGAGGTTGTATTATGATTCATGTGTGTTAATTTTGAATTTTCAATGTGTATTGAGTATTGAAAAAGAATGTTGAACACAAATGTTATATGTTAAGGTTCTATAATGTATATTATGTATGCTTTATCCATGTTTTCATATGAATATTTAAAATTTCCCTATATATTTTAAATTTTCCCTATATTTTATATAGCCGTCCCGCACCGTCCCCAAATTTGGACTCAAAAATCGGAAACTTGGGGACTCATCCCGCCATCCACTGCCGTCCTAGAAACTTGGGGTAACACTGGTAAAATGCTATAGTTGTTGGTGATAAATCGTCCAACTTACAAAAATGAAATACATTCAATGAAAGACTTCAGCAATACTACCATCCAGGGTTTACAAGATTATATAAAATGCATTACAAAGCAACATTTTGGAAAACAAACTGCTGATATAAGCTGATACAAAGTTCTGATTACAAACTTAGACAGCTGCAATAACCCAAAATAAGCCAAATAACATAAATAAATCAGTTTAATCATGAACCAACTGCAGAATACCTTGTAATTATGAAAAAGAATGCTCATACAGGTCTAATAAATCTTTATACTGCTAATAACATGGTCTAATCAGGTCTGCTACACAATAAAAACACAGTCAACACCCCAAAAGCTGATACAACCCTAAACTAAAAATCCACTGAAAGGACACTGCAAATTGACGTTAAACACACCCCAAACTACTGAGAAACATCTTATATCAAACTAGTAGTCATATCGAATCATGTACAGGTTTGAAAGAGAGACCCAAGTTGCTAGTATAACAAGTATAGCATCTCCATTAAACACACAAACTAAGATAAAAAACCTCTGAAAAGATCTAGCAGCAAAACCAAAATGTGTAACGTGTCAAAATACATCAAAAAACAAACTGGAAATTCTTCACTTGCAAGCACAACTGTGACTTCAGGATAAAATCACCAAATGCAACTATGAGGGTTTCCGTCTCTAAAACTAGTATTTCTAGAGTGGTTTCATCCTCAAGAAATACAAGAAAGCTCAAGTCTGACTCAAAGCAAATGCAAATATGAAAAATGGTAACCCTTTTCTCTTCACAACTCCTCTTTATATAGCTTTTTGTTGCTTCTTCAAAAAAAAGCACTTTTTGCTTTTTCCAAAAAAATGTTTTTGCTATTTAGTTGCTTTTTCCAAAAAAAAATCTTCATAAATAATACAGTGTCCATATGGCCACTTTTCATCACCTTGAGCCTAGTGACACTTTATCTGCACACTTAAATCACCTTTTTATATAATTATATGTAAGCTACCAATTAAAATGTTAAAAGGTAACTTTGACAACTTAACTTAATTATTTAATTTACTTTTCCCTTTTTGATGCCAATTAGCTTACAGGATAATATAGAAAATAAGCTAATGGCCACAAATTTTATTGCATGCGAGAAGGGAACATTACAGCAGTAGATAAATATGGCAGAATAAATGTCATTCTATTGCATTATTACTGATGATCAGAATGATAGAATTCTCCACATATAAATTACTTATGTCGAAGAGCAGAATACTGATGAAACTCTTGGGAGGTACCTAAAGTATTTAACTACACCATAACTTATATTTCAATAAACTATGTCTAATAAAAAAGGCAACCCAGCTAATTATATTAAATGCAACCGTATGAGCCTAACAAGAGGCATTCAACTTCTTCCGTTCTGATGGTTGAGTGTAAGATGCTATCACATGTAAAGCCTATTGGTGTTCTTGAGAGCCATCACTAGCCCTTACCTTATGACCTTATACACATTTCCTTGCTGATAAGAAATTTATCTATATGAATTCCTTTAAGCTGATGGTCTAAACAGGTTTATCAGTTTCAGATGCAAAAGACAATAAGTGGTGATTTTTACACAATATAACATAATGTCATAAAGTTAAAAAAAGCAAAGTGATACCCAAATCTGACATCAAGTTTTGAATCACAAAGCTAAAGACAAGAGCAAACCTGAGAATAAAGTGTCGCAGCTTGACAAGTGTCCACCATTATCATCAACTCCTTAAATCTATTCACAAGCCATGAAAGAAAAAGAAGATTACATGGAGAGAAGCAACCAAAGCTGCTTACTAACAAACAAACAAGTCTTTTATTCAAAAAGTGTGGACAAACACTCCTTAATCATTTAATTTAACACACAAATAACAGTAATCCTAAAGAAACACTTCAAAACTGCATTTCTTTGCTGTAAGTTGTTTTTCATCTTCAAACTCTAGAAGCTTCCTGTAGATGTAACCAAATAGTAAATCAGCTCACCTACGTTTCTCTCGCATTTGTTCAATTGCATCAGCTAAATCATGACTTTGAATCTCTTCAGAATCTTGGAACTTCAGAAACTGATCACCACCGTGCCCTGTCATGTATAGAAGAATGTGACTTCCTTCATCACTCAAGAGACGCTTTGAACGTGGGACAGCAGGTTCATGTCGACCAGTCAACACACGTAGAAAATTCTCAACAGTCACCTCATAGCCTCTATAATCAACCTGAATATGATAGAATATAGTGGAGAAAACAATTCATAGAAACATAAAATCATCACATACAAATAATAGTATACAAACACCCAATGATTTGTTACTGACATAGCTAAATCACCTCAACATTGTCCCCATATAGATTAATCTGGTGGTTCTCATTGTTAAAAACTTGGGCAGGATAGCTGTTTCTAGCATTGCAAGCCATATCATCTGCCAACATAAGGATAATCCTCTCATCGGGTATTCCTAGTCTTTTTACTGTCCTATGAATTGAAAAATCACAAGTAAGAAAGACCCTTATCAAAACAAACCCATCACTCAATAAAATAATTCAGAATAAGAGCAGTTACAAAAGAAATGGAGAAAAACCAACTTACCGGTATAGGGACAATGTATTAGCCATATGACGATAGTTGAACCTGCAGCACAGTAAGAACATAAAAGCTCCACAAAAAAGATGTCCCAAGGTTCTTTGAAAAATAAAAATATCTAGAGAGTCAGAAAACGATTTATCCGGTTCTTGATTTTCACCATTGGGATGTTGAACTAGACATTCTTATTCCTTTTCATTTTTATTTTTGAAGTAGGCAGCCATAACTGTCATTATCACCCATAGCTCTGAGAACAGCAATGGTTCATATTTTTCTGGAATGAATCAATTACCATACTCAAACAGATGTAGTTAGGAATTGCTGTAACTTGGATTTCAACCACAAGCAATTGAGCATCCAATGCCATCAAACAAAGAGAACCCACATAAGAGCAAAGAGAATAGTACATAAAACCATAGAAATATAGAGGAGAGTGTGTGGGTTTTCATTAACTTGATTCAGCATATAGAATGTCAGGTGGCAGCCAATATGCCAAGCCCAAGTCAACCTTATTTATCTGTCAATCTCAACTCAGGACCAAAACAAATCTCTCAATTGCTTAATGATCCCTTACTAGGAAATTCATGAGTGTATAGAAAAGCCCAAGCATGTTATGAATTTATAGCCATTACTTCTCAGTCGGTACATTAAATTAATGAAGATTTGTAATTTCATCTAAACCAAAATAAGAGAGATTGCCATGTGCTGCAATCTACAGGAAGAGTAAGCTAAGGGTACATTCAAATTCCCACTGGCTATGTTAGTTGAGATTAGATAAGTTGATGTACAACTCAAGATTGTACCTCTCTTTTTATCCCAATAAAACCTATGATAGCCAACACTGATAAAAATATCAGAAATTATAATTATATTTCAAAACATCTATAAGTTATTGGGAGAAAAAAGACACTATTAACCAAAAAATTAACAAGCATACCAGACTCTTTTGGAAATCCACATAAAGGGATTCATTCTTTTGTGGATTGTGTAATAGAGCGAGAGTCTGAAACTCTTAAGTGTCAAATATCTACCCACACACATGTACAAATGGTGCTCTAAGCCTGTTGAGGTAAGAATCCAGATCTTTTGCATGGCCACACCTCTTCTCCACCACCACCATATCTCAATCAATTCTAATGGCATTAGTATTGGTAAGGCTCAGACAGGTTCCATTAAATGAAACCCACTCATATAGCAGAAATTAAAACTTAGCATCAATATAGTTGCCAAGGAAAATCCACACTTACTGAGGTAAGAAGGCATAATGAGAGATGATAATGGAAAGTCAGGTGGTTGTTTTGTATGCATGTTGCCAAATCTACCATAATGTGGCAGAGACTAAAGACTTTTTATATGGTCTTCAACAGGGTAAATTCTACAATTAGTTGAAAATCCATGCAGACATTATGTTTAAAGTTATGTATTTGATTAGGAAAAGCAGGTTTTGACGGGGCCCCGAAACCCTTAACAACGGAGAAGAGCTGCTAAAAAGAAATAAACATTAAAACCCGCAGCTCACAAAAAACAAATGGCTGACAAAAGATAAAACTAGAGAACCCGTCAGCACACCTACAGCAAAACATCAGCACTTAGGCTGAATAACCAAAAACAACAGCAAACAACTACAGCAAATTTTCAAGAACATCGGCTGAGTCCATATTATCAGCAATGACCCTGTCCTGCATCTCGACCACATCTTGGACATCCTCAAAAGTGATGGCAGCCCTTTTCTTAGTCTTACTCCTAGTGCGCAGGCAAGGACCAGCCTCCAAATTCTTCACCTCACCAAGAGCATTATCATCAGTCTTCTCCTCCAAGTTATGTTTAAAGTGATTGCTCTAATTATTCAGTACCATAATCCACATGTGTTTTTTATATCAAATTCCTCTGAAGCAATCTCCTTTTTCCGAATCAGAAGGAAAGGAAATAAAGTTGTTGCCATCTTGTTAACAAAGGGGTGGAGTTACAAATGAAACAAGGTACCTTAATTAATGGTTTTTATGACACCCTTCCTAAAAATTTCCAACAGCCCCCAAAAGGAAAACAAGGAGACCATCAATAGAAGCTCATTTGGAATCAAAGATAACTTAAGATCCACTTCAGCAACACAGAGAAAACATGGCAAATCAATTCAAAAGGCAGAACAAGGATGTGTCAACTAAGCTTGCTCAGATAATCCAACATGTGATATCCTCAACCCAGTGCAAGCCTTCTAGAGGTCAGATGTCATTCAAGGTACAAATAAATCTTGATATCCCTTTGTTTGAAGATACAATTAAAGAAGATGCACTAGATAGTTGGTTGAATCAGTTAGACTCCTACTTTTCTGTCAACACCTTCTCAGACAAAAAGAATTTCACTTTTGCACTAGTGAAAGTGGTGTCACCTATCAAGAACACTTGGGAGATTCCCATAATCATGAACACGATGATAAACCTCTAACTTCATAGTCCAATTTTGTTCTTGCCCTTAAGGAATACTAATATCCTGTGCATAACCATGATGAACAGTACAAATGGAAGCAACTGGGCAAAGGACATGATTAGTCAGTCCTAGTTGACACCATATTTCAAATACTGTTTGTAAATCCCAACAAACATGATACTGAGAGAAAACAATTCCTGAAATATCACAGTTGTTTGCAATATCTTAACTTTGGGAGATGCCTTCAAGTATGTTGTCAAAATTGAAAACTATTACCCTGTGCAAAATTATGACGACCAATACATCAAGTGGTAGCAATTGCACTAAAGATGTCAATAGTCAATCCAAACTTACAAAATATTTCATAAATGTTTGTAAAGCCTGACATACATGACACTGAGAGGAACAGTGTCCTTAATATTACAGTGACTTGTACTCATACAATCAAACTGATATGGGAGATGCCTGCAAGTATATTGTCAGAATTGAAGAAACGTTCATATGTAAGGCTGCTAAATATAGTTCTCAATCTAATAAGCTGCAGATCAAGAGGAGAAAACTTGGCAATAAGTCTGATAACAAGTGCCACAGAACCACAGCACCAGACTCATATGCCTAGCACAAAGCCAAAGAAGACACTCCAAATGGAAAATAATACCAAATTCTGGCAAGTGATTCTGACCTATAAATGCCTTTTTTCCTGCAAAAGTAAACAACTTCCCAAGCCCTACAAAGTTATCCAGCTGCCCCTTGCTTCTGCAATATAGGAACAAAGAGCTCCTTCCAAATCTCCAAAACCCATATTTATCTTTTCCCATCCCAAGCATTGCATTTTCCAAGAAACCCTATTGCAACCAATTTAGTCACAAGGGGGTGTGATTCCCAAGAGGAGTTATCGTTATTTACACTTTCTCCCTCATTCAATCATGCACCCCCCAAATGATGTGCTCCATGTCATGGGTCATCATGAATATGTCATAGATGTTCTTACAATGTAGTATCCCACTCAATGAGGCATCATAAAGGCCTTAGAAAGTACCTACCCACTTAAGGAGTCATGGATGCCTGACAAAGTAACTCCCCACTTAATGAGGGCCTCACAGTAACCCCCAAATTACAAGGATTTTGAATTCTCTTACAATGAGCTTCAATTGGCAAGATTTCTCTTCAAGAGGAGAATCTTGAGATTCCTCTCCAAGTGAAGCGTCCCAATTTTCATGAGGGGCCATTTACAATAATTTATAATTTCAACATTTGAAGTTGGCCTGTTAGGATGTCCAAGTTTCCCTACCAAGCGAAGCCATGGCAATTATTCACCATACTAACCTAGGAAATTACAAATAAGATATAAATATTTTTGGTTGATAGCTATTTTCCCAATTCCCAAGATGATCTTGCATCAAGCATCCTAAGTAAGAGTTTGCGAGCATACTAGTCCCATATGAGGGCTAGATGGTAGAACAATCCCCTTGACCAAATGAGTAGGGCATGATGTGGCCTTCCACTATGCCACCGACACCCCTAAATCTTGTCACTTGTTTCTTCTTTTTACAACCACCTTCTAGATCCATAGGCCATCCTACTCCACTTAGTTCTTCTTCTCCCCTTCCATCCTTGTGTGGGTTTCTACCCACTTCTAATCATCCACCTCCACTCAACTCCACTCTTCTACTTATTCTTTGTTTTCTTTTTTGATTGCCAGTATCCTTCACTCTCCTCTTGTATGTCAAACAAATTACCATAATTTATTTCCACCCTTCTTGGATCCAATCTCACATTCTCGTTCTCTTTTTGTTCACCTTCCTTTGGAGCTACCACTATTGGAACTACACATGCACTCAAACTTTCTCAAAACAACTCTTGCATTTATTTCTTTACCTCCTCATCCTCTTCTTTCCTCAAATGTATCACTTTCTCTACTACAATACTACTGTCTTCATCAATTAGGACCTTGAACATCATTAGGTGCCACTTTCATGTACTCCAAAGGACATATTTTCATTCCCTCCTCTTCTCTAGAGTCAACAACTAGCACCTCCATATCCTCCATCATAAAAAAAATTCCTGACATGGGCTGCCTACATCCTCCCTTCTTCTCAACTAAATCAAACAAGGTTTCCATCATTTTCAACTTTTTTTCTAGTAAGAGATGGTCTTCTACTTCTTTTGCATGATCATACATTGTTGTTATACTTATACATTCAAGGTTTTCATCCTCATTTTCCATCTTTTGGGTTGCACCTTTTGTCTCCCTCTCAATGGTTGGCTTGATGTCCACTTTTTTCTCCTTTCCTATCAAAGCATGTTTGTTAGTACACACGACAAGATGGCTTCTATGCTCATGCTTGTTGATGCAATCAAGGATAGGGGTCCAAATTAAGAGACGTCCAATCCTGAACCCTAATCATGCAAAACCATTCACATAGAAAATATTATAAATATAGAACATCATTCAAACACAACAAACACACAAAATTACTGAGAAATGTTTTTCCTTATTAATCTTCCAAATTGACACTACATCAAGCCACTTGGCTCTACACTCAAGCTTCTAAGCCTTACAGCACTCTTTCGACCTACAAATCAACTATAGGCTTCATCTTCCTTCAACTCACTAGCTCTTCCTTTGACCAATTCATCCTTTGCATATCAACCCTGCCTTTGGTTTTCATTCAAACTATCAACCTCTACAAATATCTCCACAACTAGCTTTTATAATGACCTTATGGTGCTCTTGGTGATGAATTAGTTGAGGTAGAAAACCAATTAAATATTGCTTTTTCAAATTTTGAGACATGGGTTGCTTTCCCCCAACTCACTCTCTGGTTTACATTTTTCAAGTATATGCTTATGGATCAACATCTTAACTACCCAGATTTGAACATTTGACTGGCCCACGAAAGCTTGCATGGAATTAAAATCCACCGACCGTTTGATAGCATGTGTCGTTAATTGTAGATCCTATTGAGATTCATGCTAACCATTGATTCTTGGAAGCATGGCATCACCACGTGTTTTGGATGATCCTTGTTGTATTGACAAGCATCCATAAGCGAAGTTGTCTTGACCGTAGATCTAATATATGTGTCTAAATCTTGCATAATTCGGAACCCTTGGATGGGTGGTACATAGATGAGGTGAATGCCCAATCAAAGAAGTTAGTAAGATGCTTCAATCACTCTTTCAAGCTCCTAAAAGGACTAGCTAATGGCCAAAGGCAAATGCTCAAGCAAGTTTAGATCTCTATGCCAAACCAACATTGAAAAAGTCATCTCCTAAGCCTTATGTGATAATGCATAACACCTTGGTAATGTACACTACTCTAAATGTATCACAAGCATTAATTTTGTTTTACAAAGGTAACGCTTGCTACAATCCATGTCTGCCCCATGTAGCACTAATACCAGAATCAATTGCCTTCATAATAACACCACAAATGGTTCAAATTCTAAAAAACACATTAGCAAAATTGTACCAAAAACTCTTAATGCATTGCTGACAGAAACTCAAAAACAAAAAGAAAAAAATTGTTTTGGTTAACATGAGATTGCTTAGCCCCCAAGATGCTCCCACATCAAACACCCTAGGTAAATAATTTGTATGCTTAGTGCTCACAAGTTAAGGTTGAGAGGTATAACCATTCTTTCGATCAACACATCAACCGCAACATACCCCATCACTTGAGACAAGTAACTCAAAAGAAATATGACCTTCCTTTGCCTTTTCAAACATCTAGCTAGGCCACATGTCGTCCTCTTGTGCCAAGTTTTGGCCTTCATTCCTGTTAATGGATGATAGCTTTGGTCAGATATAAGTAACCAATGCTGAAAGCATCTTCGTTATTTATATGTGATCTAAGATTATCCTCATTACACATATTAATGGAAATCGAATTTATGAGCATATATATATAAATTCGTATTAATAAAAGATATTGTTATTTGCATTTATTAAATCGGAATTCATACAAATATCCGCCACCTTGTAGAAGGTTGTATATGTGTTAGATATACTAACCTTATGATAAACGACTTTTATCTAAGAGCCGCGCGCCTTAAGGGACATGTCCCATGAGTGGACGTGCCTCTACTTGTGGAGACACATCCTCTCATGAGACGTGCCTCTTAGGGGCGGGTCTCCTCTCATATTTATGGTGGTTCATTCTTTGATATGCAAACATAGAAATCAATAAATGTTCTGCAATCAGCACATTCGAGTTTAAGAAGAAATTTGGAAATCGTGTTTACTTAGAATTCTCACATAGAATTTCAGTCTTTAGTTTTTAACCTTAGATTTTAGGATCCTATTTGATACATATTTGATTACATTTACATGGTATCAGAGCCACGTTGTGTGAATCCAAATCAAATCTAAAATCAGATTGCTCAAGAAATTCGTATTTTCTAAAAATCGAATTCACATCACATTCTTCATAATGTCAATTGTGATCAGATTTGAAGATCGTCTTGCAAGAGCAGATAACTTTGCATCATGGAAATTTATAATCATGATGATCCTAAAACAGAATAAACTAGACTCACTTATGAGAGAAACTATTAGGGAACCAGAGGCTGAACCTAAAAAAATTGAGAACTTTGTGTTCTATTTAGCCCTATCTAGCCAAACATCTAACAACACCCACAACTGGGTAATTGATAGTGGTTCTTCCAAACACATCACAGGATTCAGAGAACACCTGGACACTATGACTGAAAGATCTGATGAAGTAGTAACCATTGGGGATGATTTTGCACACCTTGTAAAAGGGGTTGGAACTTGCTCCATCAAACTAAAATCTGGTCTCTCTCTTCAACTTACTGGAGTCCTATATGTACCTGGAATTAAGAGAAATCTAATATCCATCTCTGCCCTTGAAGACAATGGGTATAGAGTTACCTTTATGGATGGGAAAGTTTTAGCATGGCCTAAAAACTCAACAATCAAAAAAGCCCAAACCATAGGTGTAAGACAAGGGTACCTCTACAAACTTTGCACTGAAGTCAATCAAGCCCTTACTCTTGACTCCTTTGATTCAAATGAGATTTGGCATAGAAGATTAGGACACCTTCATTTCCGTGCCCTACCTGTTGTGGAAAAACTTGTAACAGGCTTACCTAAGTTAAAACCATCTCATGAAGGAACTTGCAAAGGTTGTGCCTTAGGAAAGAATACAAATGGGTCCTTTCCCTATAGTGTGAGCAAAACCCTAAATGTGTTAGAACCGGTTCACTCAGACTTATGTGGACCCATGTCTGTACCCTCTAAAGCAGGATTTCTATACTATGTCATATCTGTAGATGACTTCTCCAGGAAAACCTGGATCTATTTCCTTAAATGTAAAGAGTCAATAGAAATCCTCAAAAGGTTCAAAGAGTTTAAAACCATCATTGAAAACTTCTCCGGGAAGAAAATAAAAACCTTAAGGTCAAACAATGGGAAAGAATACACCTCTGAGATTTTTAAAGAATTTTGCATGAGTGTTGGAATTAAGAGGGAGTTCACAATTGCCTACAACCCTCAACACAATGGGGTTGTTGAAAGGAAAAATAGAACCATTGTAGAAGTTGCCAAGGCAATGTTACTGGACCAAAACATTGAAACTTATTTCTGGGCAGAAGCCTCTAGGACTGTTGTCTATATCAAAAATAGATGCCCTCATTCTCATCTTGATAACAAAACTCCTGAAGAAGCCTTTACCGGCATAAAACCTGACATTAGTCACTTTAGGATCTTTGGGTGTCCTGTCTATATTCATGTGCCCAAAGAGAAGAGATTCAAGCTAGAACCTTCTGGAAAGAAGGGGGTATTTGTGGGTTATAGTGAAACCTCCAAAGCCTACAGGTATTCATACCTGGGCAGAAACAAATCGAATTGAGCAGAGATGTCATCTTTGAAGAAGACATTGCATTCAAGAGGGCAAGAAGTTCTCGTGAGATAGAAACCTATTCCCCTAGAGTACTTGAAGAGGAACCTGCTCCTGAGATTCAGAGGGAGCATCCTGAGGAAATGCCACATGAACTACCTTCTAATTCAGATGAGAATAAAAATAACAACGACAGAAAGTGACCACTTTGGGCCAGGAAAATGATCAAAGAAGCTGAGGATCATACAGCACCCAAAGGAACGTTCAAGGAGAGTAAAAGACCCAAACGGTTCTCTAGTTATGTTGCTTTAATGAACATCATAAACTCAGAACCTGCCAGTGTTACAGAAGCCTTCAGACATCAAGCTTGGAAAGATGCAATGATGGAGGAATATCAGTCCATCCTAAAGAATGATGTATGGGATATAGTGCCTAGACCAAAAGAGAAATTTGTTGTCTCTTCCAAATGGCTCTTCAAAATCAAACATGCTGTTGATGGCAATATAGAAAAACATAAAGCGCGTTTTGTGGCTAGAGGCTTTTCTCAAAAGGAAGGCATTGATTATGAAGAAACATTTGCACCTGTTGCCCGTTACACATCAGTGAGAACAGTATTAGCCATTGCAGCAGCTAAAGGCTGGAAGATCCATCAAATGGATGTGAAAACTGCCTTCCTGAATGGAACCATTGAAGAGGAAGTCTATCTGGAACAGCCTGAAGGTTTTGTGATACATCAATCTAACTCACATGTGTGTAGGCTGAAGAAAGCTCTCTATGGACTTAAACAAGCTCCCAGGGTCTGGTATGAAAGAATTGACAGCTATCTCTTGGGATTAGGGTTTTCCAAGAATGATGCTTACTCCAATCTCTACTTCAAGGTAATCAAAGGTGATATGCTAATAATTTTATATGTTGATGACCTGCTGATAACAGGAGAAGATCACCTCATTGCTCAAAAGAAGCAGGATCTAATTTCTGAATTTGACATGAAAGACTTGGGCATTCTACACTACTTCCTAGGTTTAGAAGTATGGCAGAAATCAGAGGGCATTATACTAAACCAAGGGAAGTATACAATTGATATTCTGAAAAGATTTGGAATGTTAGATTGTAGACCGATGTCTACACCTATGGAAACCAACCTTCACAAATTGAAAGAAGCAACAGCAGAATCCAAGTGTGCAGATCCAACCCTTTACAAACAGATGATTGGATCCTTGATGTACCTGGTTAACACCAGACCTAATATTTGCTATGCAGTGAATGTTCTTAGCTAGTTCATGTGTGAGCCAAAGGAAATTCACTTAATGGCTGTGAAACATATTTTGAGATATCTTCAAGGCACTATTGGATATGGTCTTCTTTACAAGAATGATCAACTAGATTTAGATGGGTAATCTGATTCAGATTGGGCTGGAAGTATAACCGATCGAAAAAGCACATCAGGATGTTGCTTCAGTTTAGGATCGGCTATAATCTCCTAGATTTGCAAAAAACAATCTTCAGTTGCACAGAGCTCAACAAAAGCTGAATACATTGCAGCCTCAATGGGAGCAAGAGAAGCAGTTTGGCTTCGTAAATTGCTTGTGGGACTCTTTGGTGAGCCCTTGAATCCTACAATTATTCATTATGATAATCAGAGTTGCATCAAACTCTCTGTGAATCCTGTCTTTCATGATAGATCTAAGCACATTGAAATCCCCTATCATTATGTAAGAGATATGGTGGAAAGGAAAGTGATTCAGTTGGAGTATATCAGTACAAATGATCAAACTGCAAACATTCTCACCAAGCCTCTCTCCCGAATCAAGGTAGAGCACTTCAGGAAGAAACTTGGTATGGTTGAAATGTAATTTGTTATTTATGTTTGAAATACAAATTGTTTATAAATTGTACTAATATATAAGGATGTTTAATGTGTAAACTCTTTTGTCATGTGTGTGACTCCATGACTTTATGGGCCTAAGGTGACGATCTTTCTAATAATGAACACTTGTATGTAACATTGTAAAGTGACGACTCTACAATGTTGAACTATCATGATAGATATCATGTGACTTGATATCTATGGACATGTCATGATAGTATCTCTTGGACACTTTGATGGATATCATGGGACTTGATATCATCTGAAGATCATTGTGATCCTTAAGAGATAATCATGGTGGATATTTATATCCGTGGATATGCCATGAATTATGGTAGACATCATGTGACTTGATGCCAGTGCACATACCATAATGAAGATATGTTATGGAGAATGTCATGTGACTTGACAATTTCAGAAGCAAACCATATCTTCTAATATAACGAGTTAGGTGATATCACTTTTGGAAGTTATCCTCCCTAGTTAAAGAGGGAGTGTTGAATAATGAAGATGTGTTATGAAGAATGTCATGTGACTTGACAATATTGAGAAATCATACCATGTCTTAGATATCACGTGTTAAGGTGATATCTCCACTTATTTGATTTGAAATATCTTCCCTAGCTAAGAGGGAGTGTTAATGGATGATAGCTTCGGTCAGATATAAGTAACGAGTGCTGAATGCATCTTCGTTATTTATATGTGATCTAAGATTATCCTCATTACACATTAATGGAAATCGAATTTATGAGCATATATATATAAATTCGTATTAATAAAAGATATTGTTATTTGCATTTATTAAATCGGAATTCATACAAATATCCGCCACCTTGTAGAAGGTTGTATATGTGTTAGATATACTAACCTTATGATAAACGACTTTTATCTAAGAGCCGCGCACCTTAAGGGACATGTCCCATGAGTGGACGTGCCTCCACTTGTGGAGACACGTCCTCTCATGAGACGTGCCTCTTAGGGGCAGGTCTCCTCTCATATTTATGGTGGTTCATTCTTTGATATGCAAACATAGAAATCAATAAATGTTCTGCAATCAGCACATTCGAGTTTAAGAAGAAATCTGGAAATCGTGTTTACTTAGAATTCACACATAGAATTTCAGTCTTCAGTTTTTAACCTTAGATTTTAGGATCCTATTTGATACAGATTTGATTACATTTACAATTCCCACCTTCATACTTCTTGTGGATTCATGTTTACCATAACTTGACCACCTCCTTTAATTGATTATCCTTCACTCAATCTTCCTTGTCTTCATATATGCTATCAATTCTTCTTCATTCTTTTGTTCTTGTTCACTCTTGACTTGTTGCTTTATGATGTGATCTTTCATTTCTACAACTAACTTCTCTTTTCAAGGTCTACAAAAGAACCTTAGCTCCCTACTCAAAAGCTACTATCCTTCGGCATTCCTCTTTCCTATTCATATTACCTTCTAGATTTTTCCATACCTTCTTATGTTTATCTACATTCTTTGCAACACTAATCTTCTTGCACTTATGCACTATTCTAACTGTAAATGTAATCAAATCTTACCTAAAAGAAGGATTCTAACACCTAAGAGTAAAGCTAAGATTCAAATGAACTTTCAGAATTTCTTCTAACTATGATTTCCAGATTTTAGACTAAGTTCGATTTCCAAATTTTCTTCTAAGTCCGATTTCCAGATTTTAGACTAAGTGTGAATGTGCTGATTGCAGAACATTATCTGATTTCTATGTTTGCATATCGATTGAGGAACCATCACAAATACGAAGAAGACCGCCCCTCCTAAGAGGCGCGCCTCATGAGAGGACGTGTCTCCACGAGTGGAGGCACGTCCACTCATGGGACGCGTCCCTTAGGATGCGGCTGGTAATTACAATCATTTACCATTTGTTAAGCATATACTCACACGTATATGATCTTCATTATGATGGCGTATGACTTTTAAGAGAATTCCGATTTCATATGAATACAGAAAATCACGGGAATGATAGAATTTAATATGACTGTTTTATATTTTCGATTTTAATGATCTTTATAGAAATATCATAATGAAGTATGATAGTTTCGATCACTCATGAATGACAGTGATACTTGCATCACTGTCATTCATATTTGACTGAAGCTACCATACATTAACACTCCCTCTTAGCTAGGGAAGATATTTCAAATCAAATTAGTCAAGATATCACCTTCACATGTGATATAATATGTTTTCTCAAAGTTGTCAAGTCACATGACATTCTTCATAACATTTCTCCACTCCCTCTTTAACTAGGAAGAAATAACTTCCAAAAATGATATCACCTAACTCGTGATATCAGAAGATATGATATGCTTCTGAAATTGTCAAGTCATATGACATTCTTCATACATATCTTCATTATGGTATGTGCACTGACATCAAGCCACATGATGTCTACCATAGATCATAGCATATCCACGGATATACTCACCCACCATGATCATCTCTTATGAATCACAATGACCTTCAGATATCAAGTCTCATGATATCCATCAAGGTGTCTAAGAGATACTATCATGACATGTCTTATAGATATCAAGCCATATGATATCTATTATGATAGTTTTATCATTGTAGAGTCGTCACTTTACAATGTCAAATACAAGTGTTCATTATCAGAAAGATCGTCACCTTTCAATAATGTACACAAGAGGGGTAGGCCCATAAAGTCATGAAGTCACTCACATGACACAAGAGTTTACACATTAAACATCTTTATATATTAGTACAATTTATAAACAATTTGTATTTCAACCATAAATAACAAATTACATTTCTACCATACCAAGTTTCTTCCTGAAGTGCTCTACCTTGATCCAAGAGAGAGGCTTGGTGAGAATGTCTACAGTTTGATCATTTGTACTAATGTACTCCAACTGAATCACTTTCCTTTCCACCATATCTCTCACATAATGATAGAGGATCTCAATGTGTTTAGATCTGTCATGAAAGACAGGATTCACAGAGAGCTTTATACAACTCTGATTATCACAATGAATGATTGTAGGATTCAAGGGCTCACCAAAGAGTCCCACAATCAATTTACGAAGCCACACTGCTTCTCTTGCCCCCATTGAGGCTGCAATGTATTCAGCTTCTATTGAGCTCTGTCGATGATTGTTTTCTACAAATCCAAGAGATCATTGCTGATCCCAAACTAAAACAGCATCCAGATGTACTTCTTCGATCAGTTACACTTCCAGCCCAATTTGAATCTGAATACCCATGTAGATCTAATGGATCATTCTTGTAAAGAAGCCCATATCCAATGGTACCTTGAAGATATCTAAAGATATGTTTTACAACCATCAAGTGAATTTCCTTGGGTTCACACATGAATTGGCTGAGGGCATTTACAGCATTGCATATGTCAGGTCTGGTGTTAACCAGATACATCAAGGATCCAATCATCTGTCTGTAAAGGGTCGGATCTGCACATTTGGATTCTGTTGCTGCTTCTTTCAATTTGTGAAGGTTGGTTTCCATGGGTGTGGACATTGGTCTACAGTCCAACATTCCAAATCTTTTCAGAATGTCAACAGTATACATCCCTTGATTTAGAATAATACCTTCTGATTTCTGCCATACTTCCAACCCGAGGAAGTAGTGAAGAATACCCAAGTCTTTCATGTCAAATTCAGAGATGAGATCTTGTTTCCCTTGAGTAATGAGGTGATCTTCCCCTTTTATTAGTAGGTCATCAACATATAAAATAATTATAATCATATCACCTTTGATTACCTTGAAGTATAGATTGGAGTCAACATCGTTCTTGAAAAAACCTAATCCCAAGAGATAGCTGTCAATTCTTTCATACCAGACCCTGGGAGCCTGTTTGAGTCCATAGAGAGCTTTCTTGAGCCTGCACACATGAGAGTTAGATTTATGTATCACAAATCCTTCAGGCTGTTCTAGCTAGACTTCCTCTTCAATGGTTCCATTCAGGAAGGCAGTTTTCACATCCATTTGGTGGACCTTCCAACCTTTAGCTGCTGCAATGGCTAACACCGTTCTTACTGATGTATAGCGGGCAACCGGTGCAAATGTTTCTTCGTAATCAATGCCTTCCTTTTGAGAAAAGCCTCTAGCCACGAAACGTGCTTTATGTTTTTCTATGCTGCCATCAGCAGCATGCTTGATTTTGAAGAGCCATTTAGAAGAAACAACAGATTTCTCCTTAGGTCTAGGCACAATGTCCCATACATCGTTCTTTAGTATGGACTGGTACTCCTCTGTCATTGCATCCTTCCAAGCTTGATGTCTGAAGGCTTTTGTAACATTGGTAGGTTCAGAGTTTATGAAGTTGTTCATCAAAGCAACATAGCTAGAGAATCGTTTGGGTCTTTTACTTTCCCTGAACGTTCCTTTAGGTGCTGCCAGATCCTCTGCTTCTTTGATCATTTTCCTGGCCCAAAGTGGTCTCTTTCTGCCAATGTCATTTGTGTCCTCATTTGAAGTAGTAGGAGGTTCAAGTGACATTTCCTCAAGATGCTCCCTCTGAATCTCAGGAGCAGGTTCCATTTCCAGTATCCTAGGGAAATAGGTTTTTGTTTCACTTGTACTTCTGGCCCTCTTGAATGCAATGTCTTCTTCGAAGATGACATCTCTACTCAACTCAATTTGTTTCTGCCCGGGTATGAATATTCTATAAGCTTTGGAGGTTTCACTATAACCCACAAATACTCCCTTCTTTCCAGAAGGTTCTAGTTTGGACCTCTTCTCTTTGGGTACATGAATATAGACAGGGCAGCCAAAAATCCTAAGATGGCTAATGTCAGGTTTTAAACCGGTAAAGGCTTCTTCAGGAATTTTGTTATCAAGATGAGAATGAGGACATCTGTTTTGTATATAGACAGCAATCCAAGAGGCTTCTGCCCAGAAAGATATTTCAATGTTTTGGTCCAGTAACATTGCCTTGGCAGCTTCTACAATGGTTCTGTTTTTCCTTTCAGCAACCCCATTTTGTTGAGGGTTGTAGGCAACAGTGAACTCCCTCTTAATTCCTACACTCATGCAGAATTCTTTAAAGATCTCAGAGGTATATTCTTTCCCATTGTCTGTCCTTAGGGTTTTTATTTTCTTTCCGGATAAGTTTTCAGTGAGGGCTTTAAACTGTTCGAACCTTTTGAGGATTTCTATAGACTCTTTGCATTTAAGGAAATAGATCCAGGTTTTCCTAGAGAAGTCATCTACAAATATGACATAGTATAGAAAACCTGCTTTAGAAGGTACAGACATGGGTCCACAAAGATCAGAGTGAACCAGTTCTAATACATTAAGGGTTTTACTTAGGCTATTTTGGAAGGATCCTTTAGTATTCTTTCCTAGGGCACAGCCTTTACAGGTTCCTTCATGAGATAGTTTTAGCTTGGGTAAGCCAATGACAAGTTCTACCATAGAAGGTAGTGCACGGAAATGAAGGTGACCTAGTCTTCTATGCCAGATTTCATTTGAGTCAATAGTGTCAAGAGTGAGTGCTTGTTTAACCTCAGTGCAAAGTGTGTAAAGGTACCCTTGCCTTATGCCTATGGTATGAGCTTTCTTGATAGTTGAGTTTTTAGGCCATACTAGAACTTTACCATCCATAAACGTGACTCTGTAGCCATTGTCTTCAAGGGCAGAGATGGATATAAGATTTCTCTTAATTCCAGGTACAAATAGAACTCCAGAGAGTTGTAGAGAAATCCCAGATTTCAATTTGATGGAGCATGTTCCAACCCCTTTTACAGGGTATGCAGAATCATCTCCGATGGTTACTTCTTCATCAAATTTTTCAGTTAAGGAGTCTAGGTGTTCTCTGAACCCTGTGATGTGTCGGGATGAACCGCTATCAATAACCCAATCTTGAATGTTGTCAGAAACTTGATTAGAAAGGGCTATGAAGAGCACAAGGTTCGCAACTTTAAGGTTAGCCTCTGGTTTCCTAATATTTTTACTCATAAGTGATGCTGGATTATCTGCTCTTGAGAGATGTTCTTCTAATCTGATCACAATAGACATTATGAAGAATGTGATGTGAACTCGATTTAGAAAATACAAATTTCTTTGAGCAATCTAATTTAAGATTTGATTTGGATTCGCACACCGTGGCTCTGATACCATGTAAATGTAATCAAATCTTACCTAAAAGAAGGATTCTAACACCTAAGAGTAAAGCTAAGATTCAAATGAACTTTCAGAATTTCTTCTAACTGTGATTTCCAGATTTTAGACTAAGTTCGATTTCCAGATTTTCTTCTAAGTTCGATTTCCAGATTTTAGACTAAGTGTGAATGTGCTGATTGCAGAACATTATCTGATTTCTATGTTTGCATATCGATTGAGGAACCATCATAAATATGAAGAAGATCGCCCCTCCTAAGAGGCGCGCCTCATGAGAGGACGTGTCTCCACGAGTGGAGGCACGTCCACTCATGGGACGCGTCCCTTAGGATGCGGCTGGTAATTACAATCATTTACCATTTGTTAAGCATATACTCACATGTATATGATCTTCATTATGATGGCGTATGACTTTCAAGAGAATTCCGATTTCATATGAATACAGAAAATCACGGGAATGATAGAATTTAATATGACTGTTTTATATTTTTGATTTTAATGATCTTTATAGAAATATCATAATGAAGTATGATAGTTTCGATCACTCATGAATGACAGTGATACTTGCATCACTGTCATTCATATCTGACCGAAGCTACCATACATTAACACTAACTTTCTCATTTTGCAACCCATCATAGTATTTATTGTCACTACTCCTACTTTTCTATTATCCCATGGCACTATAAAATTCAGTTTTTCCCCTCCAAACGACATTCTTCCACTACCCTACTCACATCTATGATTTCTTCAATTACTTGAAACTCTCAAACTTCCTCCTGATTTTCAGTCCCATAGGGTTTTCCCCTTTCTGCAATAAGCAAGTCATGCATGTTGAAACGCACTACCAAATGACTCTTATGATTGAACTTAGCCTCTCCTTCCTTCAATGGTAGCAATACATGTCTTCTCCCATCCTTCTTGACATACATAGCATTACTCATCCCATCCCATTATACATTGCCTCATTATCAAATTGCCATGGTCTTCATAACAAGACATGAGAAGCATCCATGGGTACAACATCACATACGACCTTATCTCTATAACCACGAATTTGTACATCAATCTCACACTATTCCTTTATTGTCTACTCGTGACCCTCTACTAACCAAGAGATTTGGTAGGGTTTTGGATACATATAATGTCCCATAACTAATATTTTTGCATTTTTACATACATTTGCATGAATGCATAAACCATCACACTCTCTTATCACCCAAACCTTAATGTGAACAAGGTGAGATCATACGGTGTTTGTAAAAGTAAATTTACTTGCAGCAGGCCACACAATTCTACAATGTGTGCAATGCAGAAAATTTAAAATACTAATCATGTCATGGCGGCATAGCCATCCAGACTTACAAATTCAATTCAATTTTCAAATCCAAGAATCGTGTCAAACAGTTGACCAACAATCTGAAAATAGACATTTCATTAAACAGTTGGAAAGCAAACTACGTAAATATAAAATATCTAAATAAGAGCCAATATTTGAATATTTTAAGGATGAACAAATGCTGCGAACTGGAACCAATAGGGAATTGTAACAGCCAATACCTAGCAGATGTTATACTGATATTGCTGCTACTAAATATGGAAGGTTAATCCTCACAAAATACTGTAATGAATTATCCAATTACAATTTCTATATGGTAAAGCTGTAACATTTCTTATTGATATTCAGACCTTATTTCTCCAAAAATATTCAATGCTTATGAAAGCAGAAATGATTAATTAATTCTGAACCATACCAATAAACTCGCCTTCTCAATACTTAGCAGCCAACAATAATCTGCATTTGATATAGAATTACCAAGGCTGCAATTTTCCTTAGTAATAGAAAGGCCACATCAAACACTTGTTATTTATTAATAGCAGATTTCACTACTAATTGTCCAAGGTAATGTTACAGCCACCTCTTCCAAAATAAAGTAAACTCAATGCGAAAATGGACCTTCCCTAATCATCTATAGCAGCTCCTATTCAAATAATATGGAGCGCCAGCAGATATGAGGCTGCAGCCCCCTTAAAAACTTAATCAAAAGCTACGATTAATTATTGAGAGGGTATGACAATACCTTATCCTCAATATCAATCTTATCGATCTTTTTCAATGATTAAAAAGTCAGAACCCTTGTGAACATTAAACAGCCAATAATGGTACAGCCAGCCAAAGAAATGGCTCACATTAACATTCAAAATTTATCATTAATAAATAAATACTTGAAGTCTAAGTCTTCTCAAAATATCAGAAAATTTCAAACACAAACAACTTCTAGAAATCACACCAAACTGAAGTATCAACTAGAACTCACTGGTAAACCTGAACATCACACCATATTGAAAATCTGGAAAATCTACAATCTTTGGCACAACTCCTAAAATCTTCAATATGCTCATGAATTGATCTTTTCACACAAATGCAATCCATGGATGGAATCACCTCTATTGGATAAGAGGGTTTTTGTCCCTAAATCCAATTCAGAAACCAAGAGGGTTTTTGTCCTCTAATTTCATTACTATGAGGGTTTCCGTCCTCTAACCAAAGATGAACAAAAGATGCTCACTCTTCAAGAAAGGGGTTTTTGGCAATAAACAATGGATTGTTTTTCCTCAAGCCCAACTCCTTTTATAATCACCTATCAGAAGAAGTCTCTATTTTCTCCTTTTAATTTTAATATTTCAATTTGCCCCTTGACCTAGTGACATCAGATTAGTCCCTCGTTTAAAAACACTTTATAATATCACTTTTAGGTACTTTATAATTCAATAATAAAATAAAAGTTGCCTTTTTTATAAAATTGAAGTTACTTTTTGGGAAAACTTAGATTAAATCTAAGTTGCCGATTCTGGTACTGGTTCGGGTTCAAGTTTGGGTTCGAGGATTCAGTTTGCCGGTTCAGCTAAATTTTTTTGTGGGGTTCGTCCGTACAAAAAACATGTAAAAATATTATATATATACACTTGATTTTAAACAAATACATATTTTAATATAATAATTATTAATATTTATAAATATTTATAAGCCTTATACAATATTAATAAAATTTATATATAATAATAAAATTATTACAAAATTAATAATATATATTATTAAAAACTACGATTGTTAACAAATCATAAGTTCAATTTTTTATTCTAAGTAAATATTTATTTTTACGAAACTAAGAAAAAATACACATTTTTTTAAAAATAAATGATTGAACAAAAAAAATTAACAATTTTTTCTTTAATAAATGATTGACTATATAATTGATTGAAGAGTTTTGCCCCTTATTTCAAACTAAGGAAATCTTCAAGAATGTTAAATGGAAGCCTCGACAAATATCTATTCGAGAAGACAGAGGCTACTTTGAATTGGGATTGAAAATACAACATAGCTTGTGAACGGCATGAGAGTCATAGAGACATAAAGGCTAGCAATATCGTGCTAGACTCAAAATTCAAAGTGAAGCTAGGGGATTTTGGACTTGCCAACGTGACGGAACGTGAAAAAGGCGAGCATACTACAATGCTAGCGGGAATAATCAGGTACATAGCACCAGAGTTGGTAGAACCGGGAAAGGCCACTCAAGAGTCCAAAATGTTCAGCTTGCATGTGGTTTTTGCAAAGCCATGAAAATAAAAAGAAACGATTTTTAAAAAATGCCGAAAAATATCACGAAATTCCTGACATTGTTTTCTAGAATCCTAAACGAATCCCCCACGAATCGAACCCGGATCCGAATCGAGGGTCGGATCAGACACGAACCTGTGGGTTGAGGGGACAAATCCGATAACTTAAGATTAAATTATTAAATTATCTCTTTAGTCTGAAAAAGGCAAAATGACTATGTGGTACACATCTTCGATCTAACTTCTTTATAACTTGATATGACACTAGATTCTATGCACTAACACCATCTACAATAGCATCACAACATTGACTAGTAACTACTTTTTAGTCTTGAAAATTCAATGCCTTAAGAATGGATCCCCTCACTTTCTTGTGATCTTCAAGGTACTCTTCAGCAATAGATTCTTCTTTAGCTCTTTGGTGGTAATTGATTCTTCTAAACTATTTGGCTCATCATATGTTGCTCTCCATCTAGTTCAATTTGGTAACAAGTTCATCTTGTTACACTTGAACTTTCATTCCCATCTCCAGCTTCAGTCTCTCATTGATAACATTCAAATGTTCTATGGCCATACACACGGCATTTAAAACAATTCCCTTGGAAGGCTCGACTTCCTTGGCTCCTTTAAGTATAAAACTCCTCATCTTCCTCCAAATAGGTCTCCTCCTCTACATACAACACCTGACCCTTTACTTCTTCTTGCACATCTTTTTTCTTCATGTCTTCCCTTATGTGTCTTTCACTTAGCTTTTCTTCCCCCTTCAAAGCAAAATCATATGCCTCCTCCAAAGTATACACCCTCAATATAATCAACTTCTCCTAAATATCCCATCTCAAACCATTAAGATATTCAGCCATCTTCTCTTGATCAACTTCATTGTAGCTTATAAAATTTTTTAGTATTGACAACCCCCTTTGCCCAACCTCCTCAACAATGTCAAAATGCTAATCCATAGGGAGAAATTATCTTTTCAACTAAGTCACCATTCTAATCCAACTAGTGATTTATGACTTTCCTTCTTGTTCCTTCCCATTTGGAAGTCTTTCTACCATAGAGCATCAATACCCTTCAACTTAAACTATATCACTTTCACACTTCGGATCTCTAATTCCCTCAAAATCAAAATATTCCTCCATTTCAGCTATCCAATCTACTAGTTCTTCTAAATTCAAACTTTCCACATGACTTGGTGTTGATGTTAATACAGCGTCGGTCTTCACTAAAGACTCATATTAAATACATGGGCCGACCTTATATTTGATTTATATCATGTAATCATTCTGGCCGACTTTAATTGTTATTAAATATTTATCAAAGGCCGACCCAAGTGAAGAGGCGCCTAGGAGATATAAATACAAGGTCACTTCTTGGCTATTCACACAATTCGAATATCAAGAAGTTCGCATTTTATTGGCAGAGCAGAATTCGCAATCCTAGAAGTTCATACTTAATCAGCAGATCATCATCTTGTAGCAGCAGATCATCATTTTGTAGCAGCAGACCGATTTCAAGGAGAAACATATTCATTTGTATCTTTGCATCTAGGAGAGGTGCTATTATTCATTGTATCAAATTCGGCATTGTGTTGGGCCTGAGTTCAAGCAGATTTCTGCTCTTATTCCTTCAATATATAAGAGATATATTTGCTGGGTTTTTCTCCCTCAAGAGGAGGGTTTTCCCAGGGTATCTTGTTGTGTTCATTGTCTTATGTGTTGCATTTCTTTTGTTAAATTGATTATCTAATCTGATCTAAGAAACACTAACATGGTATCAGAGCGGGTGTGAAAAAGATCGTGATCAGATTTAGTTCGCAACACTCACCTTATTCTTTTTTCAGTCTATCTTCTAAATTTCCCAAGATGGTGAACGGTCTGAAAATCAAGGATAGACTCAAAGGGATCTCGAACTACATATCATGGAGGTTCAGGTTCATGCTAACTTTGGAAGAGAATGACTTGGCTGAGTTTGTGAAAACAAAAGTTCCCGAACCTGAGGGGGAAGAAGAGAAGCTGCAATGGAGGAAGAAAGACACTAGGGCAAAGAAAGCATTGGTTGATTCCGTCAAGGATCATATTGTACCAATTATCTTCAAGTTGGATACAGCAAGAGAGATGTTTACAACCTTGGAAGAGATGTACGAAATCAACAACACCAGTCGTGCCCTTGCTCTGAAGCAACAACTTCATCATGTGAAAATGGCGAAAGGAGAATCTGTTATTACATACTTCATGAGGATTTCAGAGATAAAAGATCAGCTCTCCACTATTGTTCACATGATTGATGATAAAGAACTGACTATGCTTGCTCTCAATGGTCTTCCGCTTTCATGGGAGGCGTTCATCCAAGGAATCAGTGCAAGATCCGAACTTCCCAAGTTTGATCGATTGAGGATTGATTGCATTCAAGAAGAGTCAAGACTAACAGCAAGGGGGATTGGTCAAAGCTCAAAGAATGAAGAATTACAAGTTCTTACCTCTCATTCATCAAACAAAGGAAAAGGCTTTAAGAGAGGTTTCTTCAAAAGGAATCGAGAAGATGGAAATGAAGATGCTCCTACCTTCAAAAGGAAACGAGACATGTCCAAGATTCAATGTAAGGGTTTGCCCCCAACGACCTAAGCTTCAAGTTGCCACTGCAGATGTTGAAGAAGTTGCTCTACAAAAGGACTCCAGTGATTATCTATTTTATTCAGCCTTGTCTAGCAATGTTTCTACTGACTCTAATACTTGGTTGATTGACAGTGGTGCTTCTAGGCACATCACCGGATTCAGAAGTCATCTTTCAAACTTAATGGAAAGCAACTCCAGTGATCAAGTTGTTATTGGAGATGATGCTAGATATTCTGTAAAAGGGATTGGAAACTCCACTCTTCACTTGGATTCTGGAATTTCTTTGGAGTTGAATGATGTACTGTTCGTACCAGGGATAAAGAGGAACCTTGTTTCAATTTCAGCATTAGAAGACAAAGGTTATCAAGTTGCCTTCTCTAAAGGGAAAGTTCTTATATGGGCAAAGAACTCCAACTTCAAAACTGCTCAAGTGATTGGAGTTAGACATGAATGTCTCTACACGCTGTGCACTCGTCCTCTTCAAGCACTTGTGCATAACAGTACCAGCATGTGTGATCTTTGGCATCGAAGATTGGCTCACATTCACTTTCGTGCTCTACCTATCATGGAGAAGATGGTCACCGGTCTTCCGAAATTCGATCAAGAACATGAAGGTACATGCAAGGGATGTGCCCTAGGCAAGAACACAAAAGGTACGTTTCATTCCAGTGAAAGTAGATCTAAATGTATTCTTGATCTCATTCATTCTGATTTGTGTGGTCCAATGTCTAGTGCATCATCTAGTGGTTTCTTGTATTATATTATTTTCATTGATGATTACTCTAGAAAGACTTGGATATATTTCTTGAGATCTAAAGAATCAGAAGAAGTATTAGAAAGATTCAGAGAATTCAAAGCACAGATTGAAAATCTGTCTGGGAAGAGGATCAAAGTATTGAGATCTGATAATGGTGGAGAATACACTTCTGGCACTTTTCGAGACTTTTGTATTGAAGCAGGGATTAAGAGGGAGTTCAGTGTTCCCTATAATCCACAACAAAATGGTATCGTTGAAAGGAAGAATAGATCTATTGTGGAAGCAGTGAAAGCTATGATCCATGATCAAGACTTACAAATCTCTCTTTGGGCTGAAGCATCAAGAACAGCCGTCTATGTTCAAAACAGGAGTCCCCACAGGATCTTAGAGAATAAAACTCTTGAAGAAGCATTCTCAGGCGTGAAGCCTGAAGTTAGTCATTTGAGGATCTTTGGCTGTCCAGTCTATGTTCATATTCCAAAGGAAAAGAGAACAAAGCTAGAACCTTCTGGGAAGAAAGGAATTCTTGTAGGCTACAGTGAGACATCAAAAGCTTACAGGATTTACATTCCAGGACAGAAGTCTATTGAGATTAGTAGAGACGTCACATTTGAGGAAGATGTTGCTTATAGAAGGTCCAAAGGCACTCCTATGGAGGTTGATGAAGAAGAACCTCCTCAAGATATGGAAGTTGACCATATTCCAGAGAATCTGAAGGAGGATACAGAACCTAAAGAAGATATTGATCCAGCTGAGCCTTTGGATCCTACTGATGGGCCTCTAGACATTGTGATTGGAAAGAAAAGACCTCTTTGGGCTCGCAGGACAATGCAGGAAGCAGAAAGGTTTGCAGCTCCAAGAGGAGCCTTCAAAGAAAGCAAGAGACCTCACAAGTTCTCTAGTTATGTTGCCTTGATGAGTCAGATTATTGAGTCAGAGCCTTCAAATGTTGAAGAAGCTTCTAGTCAACAAGTATGGAAAGATGCCATGATTGAGGAGTATCAGTCTATACTTAAGAACGATGTTTGGGATATAGTTCCTAGACCCAAAGACAAATCTGTGGTGTCTTCTAAGTGGCTCTTCAAGATCAAGCATGCAGCTGATGGGAGCATTGAGAAACACAAGGCTAGATTTGTGGCTAGAGGGTTCTCACAAAAAGAGGGAGTTGACTATGAAGAAACCTTTGCTCCTGTGGCTCGTTACACGTCTGTTAGAACCATCATTGCTATTGCTGCATCTAGAGGATGGAAGATTCACCAAATGGATGTAAAGACAGCTTTTCTGAATGGCATAATAGAAGAAGAGGTTTACATTGAGCAACCAGAAGGATTTGAGGTGCATAGGAAAGAGTCTCATGTCTGCAAGCTGAAGAAGGCCTTGTATGGTCTTAAACAAGCTCCTCGTGCTTGGTATGAAAGAATTGATCAGTATCTTTCAAGTCTGGGTTTCTCAAAGAATGATGCAGATTCTAACCTCTACTTCAAAGTAGTAAATGGTGAAGCATTAATTTTGGTTTTATATGTTGATGACTTGATCATTACTGGTGAAGAACATCTAATTCTAAAATGCAAGAAGGAATTAGCTTCAAAATTTGAGATGAAGAATCTAGGTCTCATGCATTACTTTCTTGGCTTAGAAGTTTGGCAAAAGCCAGATGAGATGATTCTAAGTCAAGGGAAGTACACTGTTGACATTCTCAAAAGGTTTGGTATGATTGACTGCAAACCTATGTCTACACCCATGGAGACTAATTTAGATAAGTTGAAAGAAGCTGCAGCTAGTTCAGAACCAGTGGATTCTACGATGTATAGACAGTTGATTGGTTCATTGATGTATCTAGTTAACACTAGACCTGATATCTGCTATGCAATGAGTGCACTTAGCCAGTTTATGTGTGAACCAAAGCAAATACATCTTGTAGCAGCTAAACATATCCTGAGATATTTATGCGGCACAATCGGATATGGGTTGAGATATTCTTCAAACGTGGATTTGGAGCTGCATGGTTTTACTGATTCTGATTGGGCAGGATGTGTCTCAGATCGGAAGAGTACTTCTGGTTGTTGCTTCAGTTTGGGGACTGCTATGATCTCCTGGTGTAGCAGGAAACAGTCTTCAGTGGCCTTGAGTACAACTGAAGCAGAGTATATTGCAGCTTGTGTGTCAGCTCGTGAGGCAGTGTGGCTTCGTAAGCTCCTTGCAGGATTGTTTGGACAATCAATGGAGCCTACTATTATACACTGTGATAATCAAAGCTGTGTGAAGCTTTCTGTCAATCCTGTGTTTCATGACAGAACAAAACATGTTGAGATCAAGTACCACTATATTAGAGATATGGTACAAAGGAAAGCTATACAGTTGAGGTATATCAGCACTGAAGAGCAAACGGCAGACATTCTCACCAAGCCTCTCGCCAGGATTAAGTTTGTATACTTCCGGGAGAAACTTGGTATGGTGGAGAATGCAGCCGTGACTGAGAAAGAGTCTCAGTAATCAGTGATCCTTGTTGAGAATGCAACTCTTTGCTGAGAAAGAGTTGAGGTGCAAGCCCTTGTTAATACAATTCTCTGCTGAGAGAGAGTTGAGGTGAAAGTCCTTGATAATGCAATTCTCTGATGAGAGAGAGTTGAGGTGAAAGCCCTTGTTTCCACCCTCTGGGAGAAGCTATGGTGGATGTCATGTGTGTGACTCCATGACAACATCACGTGAGAGAATCCGTGATGAGTTTTTACCATCTATGGGAGTAGCCATAATGGTTAATATCACGTTGAGGTGATATTTTATTTTGTTTTCATTCTAACATAATGTGTCTTGTGCAGATGGAAGTTCATCCCTAGCTGAGAGGGAGTGTTGATGTTAATACAGCGTCGGTCTTCACTAAAGACTCATATTAAATACATGGGCCGACCTTATATTTGATTTATATCATGTAATCATTCTGGCCGACTTTAATTGTTATTAAATATTTATCAAAGGCCGACCCAAGTGAAGAGGCGCCTAGGAGATATAAATACAAGGTCACTTCTTGGCTATTCACACAATTCGAATATCAAGAAGTTCGCATTTTATTGGCAGAGCAGAATTCGCAATCCTAGAAGAAGTTCATACTTAATCAGCAGATCATCATCTTGTAGCAGCAGATCATCATTTTGTAGCAGCAGACCGATTTCAAGGAGAAACATATTCATTTGTATCTTTGCATCTAGGAGAGGTGCTATTATTCATTGTATCAAATTCGACATTGTGTTGGGCCTGAGTTCAAGCAGATTTCTGCTCTTATTCCTTCAATATATAAGAGATATATTTGCTGGGTTTTTCTCCCTCAAGAGGAGGGTTTTCCCTATCTTGTTGTGTTCATTGTCTTATGTGTTGCATTTCTTTTATTAAATTGATTATCTAATCTGATCTAAGAAACACTAACACTTGGAACTTAAATTTTATCCCAATCCCAATCTTCGAGATGACTAAAAGAAATATCCACTTTGCTTCCTCTATAGACTCTTCTACCAATCCTTTATTCTCTAATACTTGATCTTATTTGTCTTCTTCCACTACATCCAACCGAATATGCACCTTTCTAGGTGCACTCAACACCTAATCCAATTGATTTGCAACAATTGCAATTCCTCTACCTCTACCCAGGACTCTTCGTATAGGCATCTCGACTCTTAACAACTCACTTGCAATAACTTATCCTACTTTGGTATCAACTAATGTAGTCGGGAATGGAGGTCCCAACCAAGTGATGCCCAAAACCATGGCCCTAAACACACAAAACCATTCACACGAAGGTAAACATAAACAAAGAACATCATTCAAACATAGCAAACTAAGAAATGATATCTTCTTATTAATCTTTCAAAATGAATTTAGAATCAAACCACTCAGCTATACACTCACACTTATAAGTCTTACAACACTCTTTCAACCTACAAACTAATCTTCAAACCAACTACAAACTTCTTGATCTTCCTTCAACTCACTAGCTCTTCCTTCGAACAATTCATCCTTCTTATATCAACCCTCCTATTGGATCTTCATTCAAACTGCTAGGCCTTATCAATGTCTTCACCATAGTTGGCATACTCGCAGAAAACTTGCCCAATTTTCAAAAACTCACGATTTTTTTTTTAAACGAGTTTTTACAGGTTTAACTTTCCAACCTCCCTCTGCCGAGTTTTTTAGAGTTTTTAGTGGCAAGTACTCGCCAAAAACTCGTGAGTCCAACAAAAAGACTCGACTGCGCAGCACTAAAAGCTGAAAACGTCTTTTTTATGTTTTATTTTATTTCAAAATTGCATGAGACTTTGTGTGAGGAGCTAAAAACCCCCCCAAGCAAGGAGACAGCATTTCCAACGATCTGCCATCGAGGAGAGTGGATTCACACACCATTTTGTGTGGATTTTCAAGGGAAATTCGATTCACAGGTAGGGTTTTTGTTTTTGTTTTTTGTTTTTGATTAATCATTTGTTTTCATTCTTCTTGCAAAATACTCATTCCAAATTGAAAAAAAGACATGCTAGAGCACAAAGAAACAATTTTTTGCATTTAGAATCCAAAAAACAAGATTCATCACAATCTTTTGCTGATTTTTTCTGATTTTTTTCACTGTTTTTTTAAATTTTCAGACTTAGGTTCATTTTTTGTGTAGAATGATTAGATTAGTTAATAATGTTAATTTATAATTCATTTAAATAGATTTGTATCAATTTAAATCAAATTTAGAGAGATCTTTCAAATTTTTAATGATTTAGGTTGTTTTTTTAATTTTTTTGTATTAAAAAACTAATATGTTGTACATATTTTTTGTATGTGTAGATTGATCATTGATCATTGAATACACACTATAATGGCTTCTGGCTCTAGTTCACCATCAGGTTCCACTCCTGCCCCATCAAGTTCCACCCCGCCCACACCATCATCATGGGTTCCAGGCACTCGTCCTCCAAGGGCTAGAGACCCTACATGGAAGTATGTTGTGAGAGGGGACGTACCTGGAACGGTCGTTTGCAGTGAGTGCAAGAATACATATCATGAAGAAATAAATCGCCTCAAATACCATCTTGCAGGCATTCCTCAACGTGATGCCAAGCCTTGTGAGAAGCCCAAAGAAGAGATTAGAAGAGAGATGCTTGCGCTACTTTCAGTTGCTGAGGAAAGAAAAATGCAAAGGGAGAGGGTAAAAAGAGCCATAGCAGCATCCATAGCTAGAGGACATGCGCATGCCCATGGTCAGACTCACAAGCACGAGGTCGAGCACATGGAGATAGAGTCGGATGAGGAGGGAGATATTGGCGTTGTAGGCTCTCTTCGTGGTCCACGGATTCGCACTCATGGCACAGCCACAGCTGTACTGTCCTCTAGGCCCCCCATTTCCTCTAGTTCGACTAGAGTGCCAATGCCATCACCACCTTCATCTTCACGCAACCCACAAAATTTTTTTGTGCCTCGAAACACACCAGGAGCACAGATATCATTGGAGGCTACGGGGTGGAACAAGGAGGTGCATCAACATGCCGACTTGGCATGTGCTGACTTTTGGTATTTCAATAACATACCATTCAATGTGGCGAGTAGTCCCTATTAGCACAATATGGTCACTACATTGACAGTTGTGGGAAAAGGCTACAAGCCACCTTCTCGCAAAGATTTGATTGGGAGGTAAGTCAACTTAAATTTTATGCTAAGTTTATGTTCTTTAAATCAAATTAATTTATAATTTATTATTTATGTTGAATTCAAGCTATTTTTTGTTTAAACTTTACAATTTTGTACTTATTTAATTATTTTACTTTGTACTTGCAGGTTGCTCACAAATGTAACCGAAAGGGCAATGCAAGTGGTTGAAGAACAAAAAAATAAATGGAAGAAATATGGCTGCTCCATTCTTTCTGATGGGTGGACAAATGGGAGAAACCGCACCATCATTAACTTTTTGGTTGCTTGCAAAGGTGAAGTTGTGTTTTGGAAGTCGGTGGATGCTTCCAACAGGATAAAAACTGCAAATACATTGTGTTCATTGTTGGAAGAAGTTGTGATGGAGGTGGGGATTGCTGATGTGGTGCAAGTTGTCACAGATAATGCATGTTGAAATCTGGTAGCTTCGGTCAAAGATCAACTGATATATATTTATATGTCTTGATTATGATTGATTGTCGGCCTTGCTTAATCAGAGGGATGTCAATCGAAAGGTCACGTCTTTTCTCAAACATATTTATAAGAGTCTTGATCTTCAAAGTAGAATATAGAAATCAATAATGTTCTGCTCTTGTAGATTAAATCTCTCCAGAAAGATATGAAGACTTGTCTAAGTTATTCGATCATCAACATGGTATCAGAGCCAAGTTTCGGAGAGATTGATCAGAATCATTTTAGAATTGCCAGTGGTTCGGTGTCGCCTTTCCTTATCTATCATCGCATCACATTCGAAAATCTTGGTTGCTAGTCAGTGGGAGAACATGCAACGACTATGGTAGGCGATTAGAGCCGAGTTGTGGCGGAGCCTATGATCTCACTAAACCCCTGCGCCTTCATTAAAGTCATCATTGGGTTTGTGGATCGGGTGGATATCCTAAAATAGTGAAGTCTTTGTGAAAGGCTATACAGACGAATCACGAGCAGCATCCGTCAAGCATGATCATGGTGGCTCTGGCCAATCCCATCACAGAGCACCTCCCGCGACTAAGTCTTAGACAAGAACGCCCAAATCACATGATCTCCGGGAGAGTCAGGAACGTTTTTTGGTGATTACGGTTGCAAGTGGCGAGAGCCGAAGGCTACGCAGCCGCCAGCAAAGAGATTTGCCCCTGGAAAATAATAAATGATTATTAGCTTTGGAGAATATTGACAAGACGGGAGTCTTATTAGAGGCCGATGCCACTTGTGGGTTGAGGTGACGAAGCACGATCAAGAATAGCCAGTGTTCGGCACCCAGAAGTGACGCCTCCTGATCTGAGTTGAGTCGCCTTCGAGAGAACTCCTATGTTTACCCCGTGTCGTGATGAAGACCCGTGCTCTGGTGTATGTCCGCAGATGGATGGCAGCTCTGTGCGCGAATAAGGACTACTGGAATTCCGCGCTAGTCTGTGGCTTGGCCACAATTCAATCGGTCAACCTCTTCCAATCTTCGGGTACTTTCAGATCATCACTAATCTATGCGAAGGTTGCAGAGGTGGTCGCTCCCTACAAGTTCAGTATAATGCGTCCTCCCCAAATCTGAATGTGCGCGAGTGAGTGTGATTCCAGATGAAGATGCTCGCTGCCAGAAATGACATCGCCTTAGTACTGCGTGCAGTCTTGCTCTCCACGGGAAGAGTCACCTGGGTGTATGTGAGTTTGCTAGGCTTAAACTCAATAGTGGAAAGTATTCAGATGGCGCCAGCCAGAGCCAAACGGCTCTGCCTAGATGACGGATGTAATCGTCACCCCCCGATGTGGTCCTGCAGTGAATTCGATATATGAGATCATGACTATGAGTGCATTTGGATGAATCGAAGAACATTCACGGGTTTCCCAGTCTGAACTATGGTCCGACCTGAGAAAGTCCGGCCAACCATCCCTTGAACATGTTCTCTTAGCTCTGAGGGAGACAGAGGAAGAAAGGGAAGCAAGGATCAAAAGCCTGTTTAATTTCTTTGATGCAACAAACATGGGGTTTTGCAGGCATTAAGGATACCTTCTGAGTACATGAATGTTAGGGATGGCCGGTTTGATTACTTGGGATTTCGGCACTACTTAGAAGTCAAGGAACTTGAGTTGTACTGCATCTTCGTGACGAAGATGAGACTTAGCTACAGGTCTAGCTCAATGGTGTACCAACATAAAGAGATAAGTATTCCATGCTTGAATAATGTTCATGAATTTTATGTAGATATGAATTCATGCAATAAACATTGGATTAGTGAATCATGTATGCATCTAGCATTTCTCTTCGATAGTTTAGTTCTATGAACTATTAGTAATCTATCTATAATGTTTTCAGGACGGATCAAGAAGTGTAAGAGATTGCTTTCAAGAAGAGCTTGATGCAACCTGTAGGAAACACTGCTTGCAGCCATGTGACTGAATGAATGGTTGAAGACATCTTCTCAAAGAGGAAGAATTAACCTTCAGAGGGAGTTCTATGATTCAATGTTGCAATGACAGATACTAAAATCTTGAAGTACCTCTTCAGAAATTGAGATCAGAATTGCTCATGTCTGTCAACCTAGATTTAACATTGGTAACTCCGCAAACCTATTCATATTAGAGTGATCTGGGATGAGGTTGAAAAGATCAGCCTGAATCTCTACAAAGGTGTGAATTAGAAAGCATTTCTCTAAAGCAAGTATCACAAATAATTTTTTGTCGAGGAGATTAGGAGGCTGATGCAAGTACTTAGAGCTTCCGAGGGAGTCTCATCTTCACTTGTTGTAATGCTTTGAGATAGAGAGATATGAGGTGAAAGCCTTGTTCATCTCTGAGACTGAGATGAGGCGTCATGTTGAGAGACTCCATGACCACAGGTCCCAGGATCTAACTTCAGAAGAGCCCCATGCACCCGCAGTATGGCTTAAGGGGGGGTGTTGGATATAAGCCACACCCGAACAAATGATGGGCTGGCCACAGTAGCTCAGTTAATAGAGCACTCCAACTACAAATGGAAGGTCCTAGTGAATGCTCTAAGCCAGTTCATGTGTGAGCCAAAGGAAATTCACCTTATGGCTGTAAAACACATATTGAGATATCTTCAAAGCACCATTGGATTTGTTTAGGCTGGGAATGTAACCGATCAAAAAAGCACATCAGGATGTTGCTACAATTTAGGATCGGCTATGATCTCTTGGATCTACATATAACAATCTTCAGTGGCACAAAGTTTGACAGAAACTGAATACATTGCAGCCTCAATGGGAGCAAGAGAAGCAATTTGGCTTCGTAAATTGCTTGTGGGACTCCTTGATCTAAGCACATTGAGATCCCCTATCTTTATGTAAGAGATATGGTGGAAAGGAAAGTGATCCAGTTGGAGTATATTAGTTCAAATGTTTAAACAACGGACATACTCAACAACTTCTCTCCAGAGTTAAGGTTGAACTCTTCGGGAAGAAAACTTGGTAAGTAATTTGATATTATGTTTGAAATTCAAATTTGTTTATAAGTTGTACTAATATATAAAGATGTTTAATGTGTAAACTCTTTTGTCATGTGTGTGACTCCATGACCTTATGGGCCTACTCCCCCTGTGTACATTATTGAAAGGTGACGATCTTTCTAATAATGAACACTTGTATTTGACATTGTAAAGTGACGACTCTACAATGATAAACTATCATGATAGATATCATGTGACTTGATATCTATGGACATGTCATGATAGTATCTCTTGGACACTTTGATGGATATCATGGGACTTGATATCATCTGAAGATCATTGTGATCCTTAAGAGATAATCATGGTGGATATTTATATCCGTGGATATGCCATGAATTATGGTAGACATCATGTGACTTGATGTTAGTGCACATACCATAATGAAGATGTGTTAAGAAGAATGTCATGTGACTTGACACTTTCAGAAGCATACCATATCTTCTGATATCACAAGTTAGGTGATATCAATATATATATACTTGATTGGAGTTCTCTTCCCTAGCTAAGAGAGAGTGTTGAAATCTGGTAGCTTCGGTCAGAGATCAACTGATATATATTTATATGTCTTGATTATGATTGATTGTCGGCCTTGCTTAATCGGAGGGATGTCAATCGAAAGGTCACATCTTTTCTCAAACATATTTATAAGAGTCTTGATCTTCAAAGTAGAATATAGAAATCAATAATGTTCTGCTCTTGTAGATTAAATCTCTTCAGAAAGATATGAAGACTTGTCTAAGTTATTCGATCATCAACAATGCAACAACATATGTGGCAGCAGGAAGAATGCTTGAGATTAGACATCCATCACTCTTTTGGTCACCTTGTGCTGCTCATTGCCTTGACCTTCTTTTGGAGGACTTAGGTAAACTTGTTTGGGTGGCACCGATTGTAGATGATGCAAGGAGCATCACAAAATATATCTACAATCACCCTTGGGTTCTTAATTTGATGAGAGAGCATACGCAAGGGAAGGAGTTGGTGAGACCAGGTGCCACAAGGTTTGCAACGATTTTCATAACGTTGCAAAGCATTTTGGATTCTTTGGGCTCTTTAAAACAAATGTTTGTGAGTCAAGCATGGAATGACTCCTCATATTCAAAGAAGCCCGAAGGAGAGAGAGTTGCTACAATAGTCTTCGACCCCTTGTTTGCACAAAAAGCTACAGAGATCGTGAAGGTAACTTCAAAACTTTGATTTTAATTTTAAACTCAAGTTGAATATAAATATATATATTTTTTAATTTAACTTTAAGCCTTTCATTATAAATTTCTAACTTTGATCTTTCTGTATTTTTAATCTAGGTGTCGAAGCCCTTGGTTAGAGTCCTCCGCTTGGTAGATGGGGATCAAAACCCAATGGGATATATTTAGGAGGCCATGGATAGGGCCAAAGAGGCTATCAAAAGTTACTAAATAGGGGACAGCCTCAAATTTGATCCCATATGGGAGATTGTTGATAGGAGGTGGAACAATCAACTCCACCAACCCCTCCATGCAACAGGGTACTTCCTCAACCCTTCTTATCTCTTCTCAAAGAGCTTCTCTGATCCTAATGGAGAGGTTATGGAGGGGCTCACAACATGCATTCAGAGGATGGAATCCAAGGTTGCAGTGAGAGACCACATCGACAGCGAGTTGCATATGTACAGGGAAGCAACTGGTAATCTCTTTTCTTCAGAGCTAGCTATTAGAGGAAGAAACACTCTGCCACCAGGTATAAAATTGGGAGTCTTTAACTTTTAAGTTTATTTCACATGCATCTTATAATTTGATAAAATGCGTTTTGACTTTTGAGTCTTTGACTTTGTTTTCTAACTCTTTAATTTTTAATTTTTTTGCAGAGGTTTGGTGGAAAAATTGGAAAAACCCCACATCTTCAAAAAATTGCCCTTCGCATATTATGTTAGCCCTGTAGTGCATCCAGTTGTGAGCGCAATTTGAGCTTGTTCAAATCCATTAGCACAAAGAAGAGGAACAAGTTAGCACAAAAGCGCCTCAATGATCTTGTCTTTGTCCAATACAACCTTCAGTTGCACACAAAGAGAGTAGAAGAAAAATCATTAGATCCTATTGATTTAGATGAGATAGATCCTTACAGTGTTTGGACAGGGCGAGATGAGCGGCCTCCATTGTTTAGCGCGAACGAGATCCTTGACTTTGAGAGACAAGCAATGGAGGATGTGGGTGCATCAAGAGATGTAGGGTTGGAGGACATTCCTGAGGATATGGATGAGATTTAGCCAGAGCCACAGGCACAGCCTTCCATGCCAGCCGAGGAGCCAGCAGCAGTAGCACCGCGGCCACCGCCACCACCACCACGCACACACAGCAGGACTAGAGGACCCACCCCTTCTTCCCTAGCTTTTGCTAGACTAGGGAAGAGGAAATCCTAGCATGTTGTATTTAGTTACTGTTTAGTATTTGCTTCTAGTTCTAGTTTTACTGTTTTCATGTATCAGACTTTCAAGCTTTTAGCCATCGAGATTCCACATGAGAATGTGATTTTGCAATCAATTTACATTAAAGTCAATCAAAATTAATAGAAAACACTTTTGTACTCATTTATGGATTCATTGGATTCATCTTGTCATCGAATTTTGCAAAAAAAATGTGTTTCTAATGAAATTTATGCAATTTTTTAAGTTCTCGAGTTTTTTGCCGAGTTTTTGCCAAGTTTTAAAAACTCTCCAATTTTTGGCTTCGCGAGTTTTTTCTTGGGGCGAGTCTTCCAACTATGGTCTCCACAATTGCCTTTTATAATGACCTTGTGGTGCTCCTAGTGATGCAATAGGTAGTGATATGGGAAATCAACTAAATATCGGCTTTTCAAATTTCAAGATGTGGGTTGCTTTAACCACACTTGATCTTTGGTTGTACATTTGGTGTAGAATGTTTATGGATTAAATGCTTGTGGATCAATACATCCTTCACATATCAACCCTCCTATTGGATCTTCATTCAAACTGCTAGACCTTATCAATGTCTCCACAATTGCCTTTTATAATGACCTTGTGGTGCTCCTAGGATGCAATAGGCTATATGGGAAACCAACTAAATATTGGCTTTTCGAATTTCAAGATGTGGGCTGCTTTCACCACACTTGATCTTTGGTTCTAAATTTGGTGTAATATGTTTATGTATTAAATGCTTGTGGAACAATACCTCAACTATCCAAATATAAACATTTAATTAACCAAGGGAAGATTGCATAGACTTTGAATCCACCAACCCTCTAATGGTGTGTGTCATTGACAATAGATCTTGTTGAGATCCATTTTGGCCATTGATTCTTCAACACATGGCATCACCACATGTTTTTGAAGATCCTTGAATTGAGAAACATGTATGTATCTTGCATATTTGGGAATCCTTGGACAGCCAGCAAATAGACAAGGTAAAACCCTAATCAACAAAGTCATTTAGATGTTGTGATTGGTCTTTTAGGCTCATGAAGTGATCAACTGGTGACCAATAGCGAATTCCCAAACAATTATGAATCTTCATGACAAACCAACATTGAAAATGTGATCTCCTAAGCCTTGGGCAATAACATACAACACCTTGGCAATATACTCTATTTTGAACAATACTACAAGGCTTCATTCTACTTTACAAAGACAACGTTTGCTTCAGCCCATGTGTGCCCCATGTGGCACCAATGCCACAATCAATTTCCTTTGCAATAACACTTCAAGCAATTCTAACTCTAAAACACACAATGCAGGGAAATTCGGGAACGCATCCCCTATCTGAAATGAGTCGTCCCTATCCCTGGGACATCCCGAGGACAAGGGGACGGCTGGGGGACAATCCCCTGATGTTCCCTTTTTTTGCAAATTAGCAAGAAACGGATTAAAAACGGGGGGACGGATGGGTGGAAAAAAAAGGATGGTTGACCGTCCAAGGGACAGCCAAGGGACACCTAGACATCTCTCGACCGTCCTGTGGACGGTCAGCCATCCCTTGTGTTTCAACATGCTTTTAAAATTTAAAAAAATACATTTTAATTTTTAAAAAAGCCCTCAATTTGTGGCTTATGTGGGCCCCCACCTTCCATGTTGCCCTTATGACTAAAAGACTCGCCATTTTAGTCATTGTTACATTTGTTTGTGAAGGCAAAAAAGGAGCAGCTGTAGGGTTTGTAAAGGCAGCCATTGCAAGAGGAAGAACAGCAAGGTAAAGAAGGAGAAGAGGTTGAATCTAGAGCAAGTGGGGCTACAAATCCATCAAAGAGGTATGTATTTTCCTTCCTTCTTTTCTTTTCAATTGTTTTGCAAAGTTTCAAGCATAAAATGTCTGATTTTTAAATTTTTTGCATTTTCCAGTTTAAACTTGCATTCGAAATCAAAAAAACATGAGCAGCAGTGGGAGTGAGGGTGAAAGTGAGAATGAACAAAATAGAAGAGAAAGTGATGAGGGTGGTAGTGGAGAGCAAACAAACCCATTTAAATGCCCTTCAACATTCATGGAACCATATGCAAAGGACCCTTTGAACAAACAAACAAAAAATTCCTCCAATGTGTTACACCTGTGGGAAAAAAGTTAAAAAATTCAAGGGGGAGTAAGGTGTGGAATTGTCATGTTTGCCATAAAGATTTAAGGGGCAGCTACACAAAGGTAAGGTCTCATTTTTTGGGTGAGGTGGGCCATGGAGTTAGAATGTGTCCTGATTTAAAAGACGATGAAGCGATAGAGAACCAAAGATTGCAAATGGAAGTGGATGGGATTCAAGGTGGGGCAACTTCTTTCCCAAGTGCGCAATCATCTATGCCTATGCCTTCCACGGTTGGTAGTAGTGAAGTTGCCACAAGAGGAAAGAGGAAGATGAGAGGTAGTGGGAAGGGAACTTCAGTCGAGTCTATGTTTAATAACCAAGCACGAGAAGCCACAGAATCTTCCATTGCCAAATTCTTTTTGCCCATGCCATCCCATTTCATGCGGCCCATTCCTCTTATTTCAAACAAATGGTTAAATATATAGCCAATATTGGTCCTTCATTCATAACCCCTGGAGATCATAAGCTACGCACTACCCTCCTAGACAAAGAGTACTCCAAAGTTAATGTGCTAATGGAGGATATGAGGCCAACGTGGAGGAAGACAAGTTGCTCTATAGTGATGGATGGGTGGACTGATGTTAGATATCGGCCACTCATCAATATCATACTCACATGCCCTGTTGGTTCTTATTTTCTTAAAGCCATAGATTGTTCGGGGAAACGTAAGGATGCGGACTTCCAGTATTCCATTTTGAGAGATACCATAGAGGAGTTTGGGGCTGCTAATGTGGTACAAATGATCACCGATTCAGCATGTGTGTGCAAATCATCTGGTTTGATGGTGGAGGGTGCTTATAGGCACATCTTTTGGACCCCATGTTGTGTTCATGCATTGAACAATGCATTGAAAGACATGGAGAAGTTAGATTAGGTGAAGCAAGTGGTGGTAGAAGCTATAGAGATTCAAATGTTCATTTGCAATCACCACACCTCACTTGCTCTCTTGAGGTCATTTTCAAAGAAGGAGTTTCTCAAACCTGTTGAGACAAGGTATGCCACTTACTTCATTTTGTTTGACTTTCAAATTTTGAAACTTCAAACATTTCAATTTGTATTCTAAATTTCAATTTTATGTTGCTCCATATTATAATCATATTCACTGCTCCATATGAATTGCTTATAATTCCTTGAGCGCTTCTCCTCTATCGCTGCCATATATAGAATATCATTATATTGAACGCTGTCTTCTTCAACTTAATCGATGCTCATTTAAACATAGTAATCACTGCCTATATTATTATTCCATTTACAACATAGGAAGCGCTACATACATTAACTTCTAATATAATCGCTGATTATCTTAATGGGTCGGCCTTCACAAGGAAATGCTATTAATCATTGTCAGTGCCTGGGATTTTAGTGCTGCGATTTAAGGAATGAAACGGGTCATTACATATATCTCCTATCATTTGGGAACAACATATTCTGCATACCTTCTTCCAAATGTTGCACTTTGTCATCTAATGAAGAAAGAATCTCATCTAAAGTCCCACCTAACTCTAAATATATATCCTCTTTGTAAGGAGTTTATCTTAAAGTGTAGGAATTCTTGCCTTCCGTGGCCTTGTAATGATGCCACCAAGCTATTTTGATAATAATTTATTCAAAACAAATCAGAATAAGCTGAAATTTCTACAGTAACTTACCTTCACCCAAAACTCTCTCTTTTGAAAAAAATCTCCAAAAAATTTGCTGATTTGCAGTCTTGAGAGCAAATTTGGTAAAAACCCCTTATTTCACATTAACTCATTTAAAACTCCTTCAAATGACCTCAAATCTGAACTGTTGTAGCTTCAATATGTCATTGATCAAGCCTCCCAATTTTAGAAAAAAAATCGCCAAATTGAAAGAAATATGTTTTTTACAATCTAGCCTCCTAAATTAAATAATTGTTTTTTTCTTGCCTTCTAGATGCCAAGATCATGTTTTGATACCACTTGTAAGGAAATTACTCGCACAAAAGAAGAATAGAATAGGAAATAAGTTGCAAGTACTTGATAATGTTAAATAATAATAAGCCACTTGGAAGGACAATCCTCCAATAGTCTCCAACAAGAACAAATTCACAATATGATGATAATAAACAAACTACTACCTTCTATGTATATCATTCTTATGCCATATAAGCTACCCAGGCCAACCTAACTACCTATATAAGACTATATAGATGATCATATGACTTAAGGGTTATACTAGCCACAAGTCAGCCACATATATACCAATAAAATCAATGGGTTAAGGGCATAGCATTTTCATATCAAATATAATTATGTGTTTTATCACATATTTTGGAGAAGCTTTTCTTCCACTTTTTCTTAAAATTTGTGGTGCAATCCACTAATTTGGGGGTGCCAATGCGCCCATATTTATATATTTTGTGTAGTTATGCTTGCTATGGTTGCAGTTACACTGCAAGTAGTGTCAAAGCTAAGTTTTGATCTGTGGAACAGAAAAGGAACTATGTATTGCAGAGGCAATAACTTTCTGCTGGAGTGTCAGATTGAAGCAAAGTTTTGTTTCTGTTGGAAAGCAGACTCAAAGATGTTTCTAAAAATCATTTATTTGTCAAATTTTGAGCTCTATGGAGGAAGATATAGCTGTCACAAGTTACTCTTCTGGAGTCCTCTGGAAAACTATAAACTTTGGTACCTTAACTTCGACAGGTTATAATTTCTGCTCAGACATCCAATTGAGGTGACCTTTTTTTGTAAGTCAATTTGGTGAACTTTAAAATGAATGGTTTTTTGTAGTTTTTCATGAATAATTGAGAGAGAAAAAAGGTCTGTAATTAGACATCTATTTTCAGCTCTAAGACTTTATAAACAATCTTGAAGAAAATGAAGTCACATTCAAACAAGATTAAAGAGAAAAGACTAAATGAGTATTGACTACATTTCATAGTGCATTTAATAAATTTATTATTCATCTAGATTTGATCAGAATATGAAAAAAAAATAGATGAATGGATATATTTGGAGGATATTTGCATAGAATGGTACGATGATTTCTTCTGGTTGAATGAGGATAACATTTTTGAGCTTCTCTTTCATTAAGAAAAATTATTTCCAGCATATGTTTGTTGACTCATTCTTATCTATGATGAATCTTCCATCCAATATGATGTGAAAGAAGTACAAAAAATATATGAAAATCTCTTTAATGAATCTTCTATATGTGGTGAAGAAAAATATTTTCTGCCTATTTTTGATGATTCTCCTCCTCTTTACGACAAGTCTCTGAGTAAGGTGGGTGTTCCAGAAGTTATTAAGATCTCTCAACTTCTTTTTAGCTAGTCTCATTTTCTTTATATTGAATCTTAAAATGAGAAAATATCATTTATTGAAAAGGTTGAGATACAGATTCTTGCAGTTACTCGTGATATATTCACGGAGAGTTTTCAGAAAAAATATTCTTCCATGGAAATGTCAGAAGATAATGATGATTTCTTTACTCATGTCTCAATCTGATCCAATATATACATTGTTAATATAAAATTATCTCCATCACCACATATCTCATTGCACATGTATATGGATGACATTTTGAATCACTTCTACACATTCAAGTTTCTTCGTAGGATCATCTCCAAGAAAAGGGCAAAGAAGTGGAAGAAGAAGCAAGGGAGACCTATCATTGGATCCTCAAGACTTGTAATGGTTAAGGCAGATAACTAGAATACTCAATATAACCAGAATGTGTGCACTCTAAATACTCAGGGTCAGAAGTATCACTTGCCTATACTTGAACATTCTCTTTAACCTGTGTCGTTCCTAGCAAGTGCCATATGATCCACACTTGGGATAATTGCCAAAGATGCATACTCAAGAGTCAAGATGTAGGTACCAAAACTCATACTCAAGAATATGTTAACAATGGTAACAAGCTTTGGACTTGGAAAAAGCAATGGAAAATGACTAAAGATGTCATTTAAGAGTATAAAGATACAGAGGAGGCAATAAAAAAGTTGTCTTGAAGAAAGGACACGCTAGAAATCAAGTTTGTGAATTGAATACCTTGAACAAGAACATTGAAAAAACAATTATTTATAGTTATACTATGCACAACAAAAATCTAACTTTCATGAGAAATATGCTTTAGAGGAAAAGAACCTGCTTCCTTTGAAGAATCTAACTCATTATGGACAATATACTTGTTCATTTCCAAAGGACACACATACATTATACCTAAATTAAGAAGAGGACCAAAATTAGAAGACTTTGACGGTTGAAATCTATGACAAGCATCACTGCCCTAATGTTACATGATGATATACTTTCATTTATGACACTGTAAATGTAAGCAGTAAATAATAATTATAAGACCTTATAACTGCAACCACATCATCATGCATACACTTGAAGAAATATCTGTGCATGTATAATAGTAATTTATGATAATCACCGGCTGATTGCTAATGGCAAATATTTACCTTTTTGTCAATTAAGAAATTAACAATGTTGACTGTACAAACAAAAGGAACGGTAATTGCAGGCCATACCAAGTTATGAGACTCATAACACATTATGGAGATGCTCGGGCAATATAAATGAAAAAGTGATTCATAAAACTTGGAAAGAATCACTATTGACAAAATTTTGTTGAATTTATTACTTTGAATGACCAGAAGATATATAGCACATGATACTGATTTTATTGCTCTTATATCACAAACACTTGCTTATAATGCAAAAAAGCATGTAAGGCCTTTTTGTCAGGAACAAAGCGTGCAATCAGGCGTCAGCTCATAGGATTAATTAAATTAGAATAAAAATAGGGAAGTGTGATTTTGAGAATTCTTCAAAGAAATAGCCCACTGAAAAAAAATGTATTAGGGAATACTAACTACTTAATATTCTTAAATTGCCCAGATTTTGGCAAATTCTTCAAACATAAAATTCAATAGATTTGATTGTGTCATTGATCCAAATTCCATGTAAAATGATTAGAATTAAAAATTCAACCTCAAACTTCCAAAACTAGGCATCTGTCAGGTTATGGTCTAGAAGTAATGAGAAGCAGTTATTGCCAAAATGACACAGGTTCAGAACCAAGTAGGCATACTCTTTGTTATAGGTTCTAATGTGTCCTGTGTAATAGCAATCTAATGGGCGTGGGAAGAGCTAGCTTGCTTCCCAGCTAACGAAAATTCGTATAAACTTTTTCTTGTTCGGTTTTGACCCTGTGACGCTCGGGGCTCAAACACTAACCCATAGTAACTAAGATGCGCAAGGTGAAAGCTTGGCTGTGGAGAAATCTTTCGGCAGGGAATACAAATCGGTTGTCAGAGGCTGGATGATCCCAATGATCTGGGAATTATACATAACCACACGAGGAATCACCCCAACCCTGCAAATAGTATAATCCCAATAATCTCCTCTATAAGCATCCATCAAGAATGTTTGCCTCACCTGGTAATGTCAAAACAAACCTTCCTTGAAACTGTTTTCTTCGGACAGAGAAGCTTGGACATCAACGGAAGGTTGGTAGTCAATATTAGTGCAAAATGTTCGCATTTTTTCAATCTATGTGTTCCTTTAGTGAGGAATTGAAAATCATTAATACAGAGGAAAGAGTAGAGGCAAATGTTAGAGAAATGCGACAGGGAGCTTACCAGAAGCGAGATGTGCAGACCAAAACAGCCCAGTTGTTGGTGTGAATTGTTCCAAAGCCTGCAGAATCTGCATTTGCCAGTGATAATATAAAAAATAATTGCATCAACCCCATCATTTCTCTCATCGCCATCGCCCCCACAGTTGGCTCCCTGCACAACAAAGTCTGAATCCTGTTGCTTAACTACTTATCAGAAATTCTATTTGTTATTAAATTTGAAGTTAAAAGTTTTTTCCTACTCAAGAACTTTTTTTTAAGTATTTTTTTAAATTAAAATTATTTAAAATTTTGATTATTACTAATTTGATTGGTTAATATATTTATACTTTATTTTGATTAGTTAGTATACTTGAATTATTATCTTGAATTCAGGTTTATACGGTTCTATTCTATTAGTGCCAAAAATTATGGCAAAGAATGTGGAGAAATTAATGATGATTTTATTCCTTTGAATAAGAAGATGATTCATGGTGTAAAGCACACAATAAATAAGAGACTCTTAAATCATGGTAACTTTTAATCAATTGTCTAAATTCAATTCTCTAGTTAATTTTTCTCCTTAACATTTGATATGTTGGGCTTTTATTTGTTAACATCTTATTACTTCGAGTATATATTTTTTATATTTGCTTTTACATGTCTTTAATATAGGTGTAAATCTTTCAATGTCAAGCGTAATTAATTGACCAACTTCCTTGTGCAGAGATACATGTTTGATTTTTTCTACGTGACTTGATCACTTCAGTTATCCTTCAAGAATAGAATAGAAGACTTTTAATGTCCACGAGACCAAAAGAAGGCCTATGGGACAGTGACCCCAGCAATTTTAGCATTGTGAAGTGTCGTTCTCCTACCATTTAATTTGATAATGAGCTCTCCCATTCTGCCCACCCATTCCATGTTGAATAGATCTTGAAAATTTCTTGTTGTTAACCCCCTTATCTAGCTTCCTCTGATGTCATTGTAAGCTTTGCAATCTAGGATAAAATGCTTTTCTGCTTCCACCTGCCCTGCTGCACAAAAGATACAAACCCTCTCTTCCCAAACTTCTTTTGGCCTTTTCCATCTCCCCGTTTCACACCGAAGACAATGCGAGTTAGTCCTCAATTGTGCTATGAGAATCTTTGACCTCCACGGAATATTTGCCTCTATATAAGCTTTTTGTTGATGGTCCAAGTTGGGATTAAATTCTTCTACATAATACTTTTTCTTTCTCCCAACCGCCCTTGTCCACATAATCTTGTGAAATTTTTCAACCACATACAACTTTAATTCCTTACTATTATTAGAACACTCGTTCAAGTGAATGTTCCACTTGCTCATCCACTTACAATTTTGATTCATCCATGCCTTCTTTCTTTCACCTAAGACACCTCTAAAAACAACATTTGGCCGTCGACGCGTTTCCATCTACTCAACCTTTTTCAAATATCTCAAAAGACTCACCATAGCTATGGCCTCAATAGGAATTGCCCCCTGTTTCACCAAGAAGTATTTCATAGGGAACCGAAGCTTTTAGTTTGAATTTTCTTGTGATCAAATGCTTTTGAATTCTTTCTATTTGTACCCATTTGATGTCCAAAGTGTTGCTAGCCCAAATTTCACACCCATAAAGGACCACCAGTATAACTAGCAACCCAACCAATATTTGAATAGTTTTCCAATCCCATAACTCTGCTTCTTTGCATCTATTTTGAAAAGAAAACAGCGCTCTCCAACCTCCCAGAGTTCTTTTCCTTTTGCAAGTTTCCCAACATAACTTGTTGTTGAAGTCAATTCCTAGGTATTTATACTCTGTTAATTCCTCTAGGATACTCCCTTCGAAATAAAAGTTGAACTGATTTTTTTTTCTTCTTAGAGAATACCATGATCTTGGTCTTACTAATGTTAATTTGCATACCAACAACTTTGCAGATATGCTCAAGAGCAACAAAATGTGCTTGCAACCCTTGAACAGATCTAGCAATCAAAATAAGATCATTTGCGTATAAAAGAAGTTTTACAACATACACTCCTAAGGGGACCCCTTCTCCACCCTTCAAATTCAACCACTCCTCAAGCTTATCGATATAAAGGCCAAATAGAGTTGGAGAAAGAGGGCAACCTTGTTTAACCCCAATGTCGCTCCTAAAGCTTTTTGAAGTACCTGCTTGAGTTCTGATTTTTACCCTAACATCCTCATAAAGCCTATGGACAGCAGCTCTAAAATGTTCAGGAATGCCAAGATCTTTCATTCTATCCCACAACTTTTGCCTAGGCACTGTGTCAAAAGCCTTCCTAAAGTCCACAAAACAACAAAAGGCTTCCCCTTTCTCATCCCAAATCTTTTCAATGATATGTCTTAAAGTGATGTCATGATCAATTATTGAGTGTTTTGGCCTAAAACCCGCTTGCCCCTTTGCTCTCTTATTTTTAATTTCTGCCCATTTGCCGATTTTGTGCTCAATCATGCTACCAAACAATTTTGCAAACAAAGTGTTGATCATGATGGTACGATAATTAGATGGGTTGTTAGCATCCCCACTCTTGAATAGGGGAATGGCTAAGCTAGTTATCCAATTTTTCGGAAACCCACACTGAATGATGTTAAATATATGCATAATGTGAGGAGCAATGATTTCCACCCCCCACATTAGATACTTCGCTTGAAGCTCAACCAAGTCTCTTGCCTTTCCTATCCTCAACTTTTTGATACCTTCTTTAACTTCTTGCAAAGTGAAAAGCTTTGTTGATGTGTTTACCCTTGGAGGATTTTCATTCTCTACATCTTGCTCATATAAGTGTTTTGCATATTCAAACCATTGAGTTGAGGTGATGTTATTCTTCGTTTCCTCCTTTGCTTGAAGCTCTTTCCAAAAGAGCTTTGGGTTGTTCTTCCCAAGATAAAACAATTCTTCCCGTCTAGCGCTCATGAAACCTATTTTTTAAAATTTTACCATTTGTTTGTATAATTTTGTATTTTCTTTTTCTTTGCCTAGTTGCATGCTTGCTTTCCTTGCAGCTTTGCATTCCTCATCAAACCAAGCATTTGCTGGAAATTGACTTACTTTTTTTCTCTTATTCTTTGCCCTTTTGCTGCCAACAAGAGCCTCTTGAATTTTATGCGTTAGCTGATGACTTTTTAAACCTTGCATTTAATTCCTTTCTTGTTGCATTAACTGCCTTAAAGTTTTCATAAATATGTTACAATTTTCTTGTGTTAATAGAATTCTGTCAATAAATCTAGCCATAAAGTTCCACTCATTAGCACTGTTAAGAAGGGAGATGTCAGTTTTACATTTGTTGACACATTGGACATCTTAGTGTTTATCTTTCCAATACAATAATATCATTATATTGGGTGGAGTAGAGTAGAGGAGTGGGTTGTGTGTATGCAACAAAGGAGAGATAGACATGAACAAAGGAGTTCATCTCTCCATTGGGTTGTCTTTAGCCTTTTGCACATTAAAAACATTCCACTTTATTCCAAGCTTATTTTAGAATCAACCTTGCTAATTACATTTTTAAAGGCAATTGGGTGATAACATTCTTCTTCTCATAATTGTTCTTATTTTTAATATTTTTTTTATTCTTTAGGTATATAATATATATTAATTTATAATTAGGTTTTTAAAATTTTATAATATTGATAATTATATATTTTAGTTTTATACAACCAACAAATTATTTATAATTTTATATTTATTGCATTATTATAATCTAGAATTAATATAATGCTTTAAATATTGTAACAACTATTTGTGATATTCATTAGTGAAATAAAATTATCTTCTAATATTAAATGGTTATTATCCACTATACTTTAAACTATGTTGCAAAGTAATTACAATAATCAATATTTGCTTGTATATAACTAATTACTATCAACTATACATTTAACATTCATAAATAAGATCCTAACTTTAGATAATCTCATCAACAGGGCTTTATTTTTCCCAATAGACATGCCCTCTTTGAAAATCATATAGAGTGTTATTCACTTGTTGATTGATTGTACCACTATACATTTAACATTCATAAATAAGATCCTAACTTTAGATAATCTCATCGAAAGGGGCTTTTTTTTTAGTCCACTATGTTGTCCTTGTGAATCTGTTAGTGGAGTTGTTAAGTGATCACGTATTTATGGCTTTGACATTTAGCATGATGTACTCTATGGAAAAGAGTAGCATGAAAGAAATCTGATAAAAGGTTATGGATGGAAAGTAATGATATGTATCCCATAAGTTTTGGAATTCGATGTTCTTATGGGATTATGTATGTAGTTGTACCCCTTGTAAATGTAAGAAACCAGTAACTGTATTTTGTTTGAGTGTTGTGAATACTTCATACTTTCTTTGTGTATCCATGTGATGGTGATACTTGGTACCCATCCATGGGGAAAAGTTGCATTTTGATGTGGGAACTACCATACCAAAATGTGTGTTTGCATGTTTGTTACCCGATTGAGGGCCAACCCATGTGAGGTTGAGACTTATATATAAGAGTAACCAAAATTAGTTCTTAGATTCTTTTTCTTTTGGTTCTCTAGCCCCTCAATCCATGAAGGGATAGTAGTAGTCACAAGTTCCTTGGGTGGAGTGTGTAGCGTACGCATATTGTGGCGCAAAGCGTCTTGGCTCAACCAATCCCGAGGAAACATACCCACTACTTTCCCTTATGATGGATCGAGATACTTGATCTATAAGTGTTAACCTAATCCCCATAGATGTGAGTACAACAACATAGGCTGGTTAGTATATGTCTGGCTGTTCTTAGGGATGTTGATCTGGCATTAGCAAGTAAACCTCATCTATATGAGAGGTGAAGCTCAGTAGCCCCATATAGATATTATCATTTTGCATTATATATTTAGTGTATATGCACATGTTTCGATATGATGTAATAGATACGATGTCACACCTCACTTATGTTTCAACATAGTGTTGGTGATGATGTTTTGATATACTATATTTGCACGTGTTCCTATATGATGCAATAGATATGATACCACACCCCACTGATGTTCTGACATAGTGATGGTGATGATGTCGTGTTACAAGATGCCACGTGCTTAGACATGTGAAGGCGCATTATGAGATTGTCTTCGATAGCCTACTTGTGCGATGAGCGTTATGGGGCCTCGAACACTTGTAGAGGGATCCTCATGACTGATTTGACTATGTTCGTCGAGTAGCATATGAGTAGATCCTAGCCATGTATACCTTTGGCTACAATGAGTTCCTGCGTGTGTCTTCTCCATGAGGTATCACGATGTGGGGTGTGTTTTGCGTGTGCCTACCTCCACGGACCCACAAACACACTGCCACATGGCATACGACCAATACGTGCCTTCTCCAGCTGGTGTATGACCATTTCGAGTGACGACGTGATAGTCGTGGATACACTCTGGGTCATGTGGATGGTGTGCTCACTCCACATCACATAAGGGCTATTACTTTAGTCAGACGTTGTTTCCTCTTTCCTCATTTGGTGGATAGTATCTAGTCACATAGTGTTGTACAGTGCAATTTTAAAGATTGTGAACTTTCTTTATGATTTTTGATGATTTTTCAGTTGATTGTGAAGGTCGACACCTTGTTTATATTTGATTGTGAAGGTTAGCCACGACTTGTGATCTGATTTGCTTATAACCCTAGTGGTTATATATTTGATTTTGTGTTGTAATTATGTGTATTTATTGCCTTAATGTTGAAATGGAATTTTAATTTGCTCTTCTTTATGATCTTGGTGGATAAACTAGTTATCTTTATTGTGTTAAATGTTAGTAATGTGTCGTATTGTGATTCCTCTCCAAGGACGTATGAGGCGGACTTGGTGAGTGTGTACGAGGAAGTAGACGTAGGAAACGTTGAGAATGGGGGTATGTGAGGCTGTTATGCAGCTAGGACCCACTACTCACCTATGTGTGATGACTATCTCTTGGAGGCTAATCACCTCATACAACAAGAGACAGGTCATTGTGGTCTTGTTTGGATGGTCTCACCTTATGTGTGGCCTAACACCATCAAGCCATTGATTGTGATGTTTGATTTTTGTGAGATGGTTATTTGCTCTTGGTTCATGGATTCTTGTATCATGGATTAGTATGTTGTTTTCCAATGTCCAGATGGACCCTTGTGTGGCCTTATGTTGTGATTTTTGGTGTTGTTTGTTGGTGTGTATATGTATTATGCATGTTTAATCATGGGTATGGTGCTTTATTTCTGAGTTTATATATGTTAATTTTGCCTTTTGGTTGTGACTCCTTTCTTGGATGGTGTGTATAGGATGCCTAGAAGAGGTGGTCATGGAGTCAATCACTTGGACTCTACTTTTCTGAGTTCCCACGTGAATGATCATGAGGAACACCTGGGTCCTTTGTTACGTTCTATGCTCTGGGAGATTCTTACCCGGTTTGGCCCTAGGTAGGAGGGTGATCGACGAGTATTTAGGGAAATGGAAAGGATCCCTAGGAGGAGAAATATTTATGTTTTAGCAGGACTTATGATGGACATTTTGAGGGCACATTCTCTACCCAACAATCGTTCTTATGGAGGTTTGGGGTTTGGGAATTGGATGATTGGTGTTCCTTTTGATAAGGTGTACCCAATAGTCTTCGGGTTCTGGGGTGATCATCTTACGCATAGGAGGATTCGGAGTTGGATACGAGCCCAGCTCCATCATCCCCGCTAGTTAGCTCGATGCTCACAAGTTGCAGCGGGTAGAGGTACAGTATGTTACGCTTGTGGCCGACAGGGCCACGTATCTAGACAATGTCCTCAGAGGAACATACCTAGATTCAGTCAGAGATCGGCGGCTATGGAACCAACAAGGAATGATGCAGGGAGGACTCATAGAATGAGTGCAATGGTTGATCATAGTCGGATAGAGCATAAGGGTACAGATGTGGAGATTACTAGTAGTGGACAGGTTGTTGATTTGGGAGTTCATGGAAATCCGGCAATGTAGGAGACCGAGGAAGTACCTTCAGATTTGTTTCCTCTGCTTTGATACTTGATATGTTAGGTTATGTGTTTTGAGACTATGTTGATTGTTTGGATTGACAGTGTATTTGGTTTAGAGGATTATGACTCTGGTTATTGTTGTTTTTATTTTGGTTTATGGAGTGGTTCAGTTTTGGAACCATTGATTATGTGTGATTTTATGGAGTTTGTACTAGGGGTATTTGCAGGCTTCTAGGAGTAAGCTTGACTCTAGGGGGGGAGAATGTAACACCCCTTTGTTTTGCTCTTATGTTTAGATTACGATGCTTTATTATTTGATTGTTATTTATAGAGCGACGTGGACTATATGTATGATGAGATGTACTTTATTTGATGCTATTATGTGGCATGATTTGATTAGTATAATGATGGTTTGGTATAACATGGTTATCACACATGAGTATTTTATTTATGTTGGAATTGTCAGTCCATGATAAATGTATTGGTGAAGGGGATAGAATTGCATCACTCGCTTGCGAGCGCCCTATGATTCTACGACTTCCTCTTCACAGTCTGTTTCATGATTATTTTATATACATGTGCTATTGATGCCTTGTTGACAGGATTGCAGGTACAAGACATCGACTCCACCTGGCTTCACAAGTTTGAGTGTGTCCACCACCCAATGGTAAAGTTGATTGGGAGACAATAGCTAGGTTACTTGTGTCAAGTCTACACCCTAGCCTCAGTGTGTCGTTAGGTTTAGTCAATTGTGCTTGTTTAATTGTGTTTATTATTGCTTTATTTTATCATGGTAAAATGCTTTAAAAGAAGTTTAGTGAAATTCATTATTAAAAGTTGAATAATAGATTATGCTTATTTTAAATGTAGAGATTTTAGCATTAATAAATTAATTAATTTAATTTAATTAATAAAAAGATTAATCTTTGGATTATTTGATTTATTGATTAATTAAATTAATTAAATTTTTTATATTTGAATGTGAAATGTTTTAATTATTTAAATACTAAATTTTGATTATCAGAAGATTTTTTAATTAAGAGGGTTGTTGGAAGATATTTGGAGATTGCCAGCAAGTGTTAGAAAAATAAATTAATTCGTTGGGGAAATTAATTCCCGAGAGAGAATCTTGGCTTTGGGTGAGGAAGTGGAAAGCTTCTTCACGGCAAGGCTAGAGATATTTTGCATGTTGGGAATTTGGGGAAAAAGGACTATCTGGCTGTGATCTGGAATTTTTGAAAAAGAATTTGGCTATAGAAATTGTTTTGTAATTCTTGCATTTGTAGAAGATTGTTTGGAAATTTCTTGCTAGGTGGGGATAACTCTTGTGATCGGGGAATCAATTTGCTTGGAGGAAGCCATTGTCGTTTAGAAATTTGCTTGAAGTTGTGGAGGAGGCTTTGCACCAGATTCAAATACTTAAGAAGCATTGGTTTACAGGCTCCTTAAATTATTTTATGGTTTTGCAATTTAGAAAGATTACCTGTACAAAAGAATTTATAATTTGTGTAGAAGCTTTGAAATTATTTTGTAAATTTTTAAGGCTTCTGTGTTTGAAAAAATTTTGTGAAAATTTTAGTGCTTCTGTAGAACATTTTATAGCGAAATTAGAGTGCCTCTGTAGAAAATTATTGCTAAACAATAAAGAAAAAAAAACAGAAGAAAATAATAGAGAAATTTATAAATCTCTATAGGATTAGATTTGAAAATTTTCCTGTTAAAATTGGGGAAAAGTCTTATTTGTATTGGAAAGAACTTCCTATAGAAGAATATTATTTAAAATTGTTTTCCCAATTAGTTTGTTTGGCCGAGAAGTCGTAAACCTCTGGGAAAATTGTGAAATCCTCCTTGTGTATGAAATCTGTGATTATTGCTTTTTCTGTGAGTCGGATAAATGATTCTTGTAGGTGGAAATTTGTGAAAATATTTTATCATTTGGAGCAAACCTCTGATATATTTATTTTTTATTTATGAAGTCTTTGTAAATTCTCTATTTAGAAAGGTAACCTGTGTTGGAAAATTACTTCTCTGTAGAATTCTCTTGTGAATTTGGCTTTTCCTTGTGTGTTTGTAAAGTTCTTCTCTCTGTTTATGGAAGTTGAATATTTCCCTGTAGATGGTCTTTTTGGGAAACATTTCCCCAATTAAAATTGTAATGCAGAAATTCCTTATATATATATATATTTATTACAAATATCTGTCTTTTTTTTTAATGGCGATGTGGGAAAATCTTTTGTCGCCATACGACGATGAGAATTTGTCTATCCTTTCACCCCCCACCGCCCCCCTTTGTGTGGAGGGTACGGCTGCCATGGGGCAGCGCCCTCCATAGTGTGGAGGGAGCGTTGCCTCCATGGCAGCGCAGTCCCCACAGTCTACCACGCCACACAAGAAGTGTGGGCTCGACTATGTTTAAACACAACCGACCCACAAGTCTTTTATTATTTTTTTGTTTTGTTTTTTCATGACAACGAACTATAAATAATTTCCTCCACTTTTCATTTGATTTCAATTTTCTTGAATTAAATAATGTTAAAATATATATAATACATATATATTATATGTATATATATAGTATGTATTTAATATATATATATATATATATATATATATATATATATATATATATTGTATGGAGTTTTTGTATATTTTGGGTAAAATATTTAATGTATATATATTAGAGTATATACATAATTATATATATATAAATGTATGATTATGTATATATTTAGTATATATATGTTAAGAATTATATATATTTAGTATTTTTAATTAATTAATCGCATGCATAAGATGCACAGTTAAAGTATTTAAAAAGAATAATTTATTTGCATGATCTAATCTATTAGTGGAAATAGATATTTTATTAAATGTAATTGTGGAAACAAGTATTTTATTTAAATGATATAATATTTTTTGTAGGAACGGATATTTTATTATCTAAAATTGAGGAAATTGGAGTAATAAATAAATTGATGTTCATCTTTGTTTCGAAAAGTCTTATAGTTAATTAGTTAAATTGGGATAATTGAGAAGTGCAATTGTATTTAATTATTTTATTGCCTATAAGCAAATTGGTGTTAAATTAGAATACTGTGAATATTAAACTATTGTGCCTTTATGATGTGCTTGAGATCTCTTCTGTGGCATTTTGGGGTTAATTGAATAGACGTGTTAGATGAGGTTTTGTAAGTATTCCTATTGGGGTATGTTAGCTTTGGGAGTTGTATTTCATGGTTTTGTATTTTGTAATTCCCTATGGTAGTGAGGATTGTCATTTTCAGTGGGTCACCCAGTTTCCACGAACAAGGGTGTTTTGTTCCTCCTTTGGATGAAGTGGTTTGGTTATTTGTTTCCTTCTCAGGTTGGAGTGGTTATGTTTCATGTTTGACCATAGGAGAGTGAATCTCAATGGGGACCGGTATCTAGGAAGATCTAACGAGTAACTCATGCACCTTAGTGGTGGCACTTCTCCTAGGTTAGCAATATGTATGGTTCACTAGTGTAACTTGTTATTAAACTCTGGTAATGTTGTACCCTATGAGTTAGTGTTGTACTTATGTTTGTTCAGTTTTATGTTAGTTTGTGTTTAGTGGTAGATGGTCTTGCCTAGGTAACCTTGTTACTATCTCCTAGCACGGGGATGGGCCTTCGGGTACCACTTGGTTGGGAGGAACGTGTACCCTACACCGTTGGGTCCCCTTGATCTTCAGTTCGTGATGGCGAGGTCTTCCAGTTGGAGAGCTCGAGGTGGTTCTTGTAGATATGTTCCTTTCTTTTAATGTATTATTTCAATTGGCATTTGTAATTAATTCACTCCTCAGTTGTATTCGAGGAGGAATCTTGTAAATTGTAATAGTTAGGTATGATCTACCTCATTCTGGGAATGAGTGTTGTAATCTTACTTATAAATTAATGTAATCTGAAGCTTGTTATATCATATTCTATGTGTTGGTATCTTTAATGCTTTGTATGTATGTGCATTTAAATGTGTGATTATTAATTTAATTAAATGTTTTATAAGAGTAACGTATGTGTTATGGTTTTAGATGTAATCTTTGTCGCGTACCTTAGAGGTTGTTGTGGTAGTGTTGTGCATCTTCCTTGTTAATAATGCACTTTTTAAGAAAAGAAAAAATTGTACACTTCGGCAGTGGTTGCAACTTCCTCTAGGGTTTCATGGTGGCGCATTACAGTTATTCACTTGTTGATTGATTGTACCTTTTTGAAACTTATTTGGGAAAAAATATTTTCTCTTTGGAATGTTAGTTGGGTCTTTCCTAATTCCATTGAAGGGATGTTGGATCAATGGGTTTCTCCCTCTTCAAACCCTTTCTCGAGGTTTCTTTGGCTCCCAGTACTCCCCCATGCCACTTGGGGGTTATGAAAGGAGAGAAACAATTATATATTTAGAGATAAAAATAAGCTATCGCTAATAGGGTTACTGAAAGAATCACCATGGCTACTAAGGAAAAATTCAAGGCTATGATTTCTGAGAAAATATTTAATGATTTTGAAATTGGGGTCTCTTCTTTGGATCTCAAATTGTGAAGGATTGAAACTTACACTTTTATACATCAACACCCTTCAAGAACATGAAAAATCAAGATAAGGGGTGGTTTGGAACCCACCTCCTTTGGGGTGGATAAAGGTTAACTTTGATGAGGCCTCTAAGGGCAATTAGGGAGTTGTTAGAGGTCGTGGAGTTCTAAGAGATGATAGGGGTAAGTTCATTTTTGCTTTTTCTCTTCCTCTTGGAGTGCAATCTAATCATTATGCTAAGGCGGTTGTTATTTTTAACACTATCAAATTAGCGAATTCTAAAGGGTTTAAGAAAAATATTATGGAAGGAGAATCCTTAAATACTATACAATGCTTGAAAGGTAATCAAATTTCAAGTTAGATGATGATACCTTTATAAAAGACTCCCTTAAGCTTGTTGAATCCTTTGAAGAAATTAATTTCTTACATGTTTTTCACGAGGGCAATAAAGTGACGCACTCTTTTGCTAACTTGGGAGTTATTCATGAGGAAATCAATATTTGGGAGGATTTTGCTTCCATCCCCATGCAATTTAAAGTCATTCTAAGTAATTATTACTCTCCAATAAATGGCTCACACTTGAGGTGTAATAATGAACAAGGGAGGGGAACTCATACTATTATGTCTTAATTATTTCTAGCAAAAAAAATCATTACTTAGTGTTTATCGTCTATTCCTAGCTAAAACAATAAACTTGGGATTTTGTGGGAGCCTATGAACAAAGGTGAGGGTAATTCTTAGAGAATGGGTGGTGATCGAAACAAGGTTCCCTCAAACTTTGAGGAGGTCAACCAAAGGCCTCAAGTGTGGAATATTTTGGAGGAAGGTTGTCCAACCTCATATCTCAAAATACTTAATGGTCATGATCTTGCAATAAAAAAAGGCTTTTGTCCAAGGATGGAAAATTAGGAAGGTTTCTATTTTTGGGTGGGAATGTATATTAAATGAGGACCTTTTTCCCAAATTTCTAGTCTTTCTATAGAAGGAAAGAAATTATTTAAGGATAAGAAGATTGGGGACAAAGCTCTTCAATTTTTATTCAAAGGTGATGAGAGGAACAAGTTGGTCAAGTTGCATTTAGGATATGAGTGTACTTCCCTAAAATCGATGTGGGTCATTGTGGTAAATATTATCATGAGGCATATTTCTCTAGAAGGGAGGTTTAAATCCATCTATGGGTATAATTTTATTTTACTCAATCACTTCCATCATGATATGTGTATATCATTGTTGTTTTTTCTCTTGGAATCCATAGAACATTTGATAATTAAGAGTAGGAAGGAACCTAATACGATGTCTCTCCATTAGGGCTTCATGCTCCTGATTGTTAACTATATGAAAGCTCACACTCCCAATAAAGATACTATTGGTGATCAAGTTAAGTCTAAGAAGAAAAGTCAGCCTAAGGCAATAACCTATACTAATACATTCTCCTCTAAATATTTAGAGGAAGATACTCGAGGTATTGGTGAGGATTCTAGGGATTCGGTATAGGAAGTTTTAATTCCTTCATTTGATTTTGAGTATGATGAATCTAATGAGGAATTTACTCCTACCAGGAAGATGAGTAAAATTAACCTTTTGATACCCCTTGACCTCAATCCACCAAAATGGGAAAGGAGAAGAGAAAAATCACCAAATCAGAGGGTTAGGAGATTAGTAATAAGGAGGAAAGTGGTGAGGATATGGTCAAGGGTAGCAAAGAATAAAATGTGCTATATTTTAGAGATAGTAGAAAGGGGAAGTCCATCATGATGGAGTTGGAGGTTGGGGTCCCTTTCCCTGCAATTCTAAACCCTATCCTTAACATTGTTGAGGATTTTCCTAAGCTTGTTTTACAAGCTTCTAATCGTGATGAAATGTTGGATGTCCTAAGAACAATGAAGGAGGTAATTTATTCTCAACATCTTATGACTAAGTGGTTTTACATGGAGATAAATCTTCTTAACATCAAACTGGATAATCTTTATAGGATATGTGGAGGTCAGAACCATATCTTAAGGGATCAAGATGTTAATAATTTGTAGCGGTGGGAAGCAATTCCAAAACTTCAAAGATTTAAGGGATTTGTCTAAACATATCAATGAGTTTAACGTAAAGATTATTACTAAGGAAAATTGGAAAAAAATATCAATGACATGGTTGTTGTTCTAGAAAATAAATTAAAATCCATCAAAGACAACTTGGAACATGTGGTTCATATGAGTAAGTGCACTATTCAAAATGGTGTTGCGGGTATTAAAATCTTGATTACTAAACACAAATATTTCCATGAAGATCAAATTGGGTTGGGGACTAAGAAAGCTGGTAAAAAGGATCATGTTAGATCAAGCACCAAAACTCAAGCTAACAAGAATAAATATGTCAAGGGAGAAAAGAAAGATTTAATGGGGTTTTTTAAATTACAAGAAGAATTCTATCAACAAGAGATGGAAGGTGTCAAGACTTTGAAGCATTTGTAGTTGGTTGTGTTTCTTTATCCTAATTTTGTTGTTGTTATATATTTTCTTTGGGTTCACTTTGAAAATGTTTTGTTGTTGTTTGGCTATGTTTTTTCTATTAATTATCCTTTTGTAAAGGGTTTCAGGGTCCCTTCAAAAATTGTTTTGCCTCTAATAAAAAATATTCATAAATCAACTAGAATCAATTTACAATGCATAGTAGTTATAGTAATCAATATTTGCTTCTCTTTAACTAATTACTATTAAGTATAGTTTTAACATTCATAAATCAACTAATTCATTTATAAAGTTGTTATATTAACAGTCACTTGATCATCAATATTTATCATAAAAAGTAAACTCAACTTCAATTACAATACTATGGACTTAATATCAAACTCAAAATATCAATCTACAAAGGCTCTTTATTAACAAGTCATTTTCTCATCAATATTTAACAATATTTTTTCTAAGGAACCAACTCAACTTCAACTATACTTGTCATATTTAACATCAATTATATTGGTCATAGTTGTGTTTGCTATGAATTGAACTTGGAACCAATGTCAACCCTAACAACTATAATCTTCATTAACCTAGTAAAATTATGATGCATATATGAATTGAAAAAATATTTTATCTCGAACTATTATCTAGTATGCCCCTAAATTGGTATGCCATAGCTTGTTTATTGACTAGCCAACAAATAATGTTATTGTAATACTACATTAGTAAGTACTAGCCACTATGTGACACTTGTTTGCATTTAATTTATAGTCAACTGATTATCTCACTCCACCAATTACATATGTGCAAGGGAATTAAATTGATCTTACATAATTATATATTCTTAACTAACTAAATAAATGCAATATTGTGCACAATTTAATCTAGATATAAATTTAGTTTGTAAAGTAATAATTGTGATAATTTAATGAGGGAATAGAGTATTTAGCTTTAGAATTAATAATAGATTAATCTTGTTTATGCCATATAAAATTGATTTGCTACTATTTTGAAATTTTATGTTTTTGGTAAAATGATTGCCTCAAATTTAGAATTAGTACAGGAAACCCTTAAGATTGAACCTCGAGGGATCCTAGTAGTTTTTATATTTGTGTAGATATAAATTGATAAAATGAGGAATTCTAAAACATGATCATCCTAATATTTGATGTCTAATGCACTTATAAGGACTAAAATGTTTATGAACACCTTAGAGAAATACGTTGGATCACTAAGGTCAAGTTTTCCTAGTTCAAATCTTTGTATGGTTCAACTTTATGGCTAGGAGCAAAGATTTAAATACAACATTCATTGAAATACAAGTGACATATATGAAAATGAAATGAATCTAATTATTTTTCCCTTAAAAAATTAAAATGTCTTCTAATAATTTTCTCATTGTACTCCTTGTCTTGTTGTTGTGTATGAATTAATGACACATTAAATGTCTCTAAATATCAAAACATAAAAAATGTCACACAAATGTATACTAAGTTGGCTTATAGCAACTAGTAGGAAGGGGGACACTATAATTTGAATTTTAGGTTTATTCATGTGAATCACAAGTTCAATCCTAAGCAACACAAAAATGAATCAACATGAAAGTAGTACTATCGCGTTTGGGATGGATGTATGAAAAATGGTGTAATAACGAGGGATGGAATGAAAAATGTATATGAATAAGTGTAAGGGAGAGGAATTATGAATGAATAAGGGATGGGGCGTGAGCCAAACCTAGCACAAGAGTGTGTCACTTGTTAATGTATAATTTCACTAAGATGTTCCCATCAAAACGGTCCCAAAAGTAATAAAAATGGTATGATATGCTAATTTCAAATTTGAATTTTTCCCACACTTTGAGGTGCATGTGAATCTACCATGACCATAATTTTTCAAGCATATGAACATATTAGACAAAATAAAACACTCAAAATTGTTGGTGTGAACAGGGGTATTTCCTATTCGATTTACCCCTTGTTGTGTGAACAAGGCACATTATCCAACTAGTTCCTAGTTAGGCCCTATTCTCATATGTTTAGATGTTAATTTCACTTAGTGAATTAGGTTTTATTTCTAGAATTTTATTTTAAACATGTAATAGTATCCCTTAGTTGTCACATGTCGTAGGATTAAGACACTTCTTGTGATCTTGTCTAATCATATCTCTAACCTTATGTATATAAGTGAGGTCTCATATGTACATTTATATTGCATTATATTGCATATTGTACATCATTGATCACATTTCATATAATATTTTTGTATCCATTATTACAAATTTATATTCTTTTTTTTTCTCTCTCGTGGAAGGATATTTTGATTTAATAGGTGATCCTAGGAGCTTGAGTCCTTGAGTGACTCTAACATGGTATCAGAGCTTTAGATCTAAAGGTAATTTTTGCATGAGTTTTTTCCAGGTTAAATTTTTTTTGTCGATCTTGAAAATTTGAGTATGTTCTTCTCTTGCATCATATGATGATTTGGAAAATAAAAAAATTGATAGAAATACCAAATTTTGGGGTGTTTCATTTTTGTGGATTTGTATTGTAGGTTTATTTTGGAGCTTTTTGGTACAAATATGAGCTCACCATTGAGTTGAAGGTGTCTAAGAAAGTCTATTTTACCTTTTGCTTTGACTGAATTGGACATATGAGGCCAAATCCATATGAATTTGAAGCTAAGGTTTGAAACTCATATATGGTGAATAGACTTTTTATAGAAGCATTTTCAGCTCAAATAGACCTTGTCATTGCATTTAGACTGCCTAAAACCCCTATTTTGATATATAATTTTCCATATTTTGGTGTAGGATAAATTTGAGACATAAAATTTGCTAGGAGGGTTGTGGATACAAGGAAAATTGGAACCTTTCAAAAAAATTATCTTTTGATCCAAGAGTCAAATATTTGAAAATGAGATATTACCAGAAATAAAGTTTCGAGCACTTCACAATGGAGCAAGCCATTTTTTTCTACAAGTGAATTTTATTGTTGATTGAAGTCAGATTTTCCTTTTTGACCTCTGAGCTCATAAATTATTGCTCATTTATTTATTTTTTGAAATTCTTGCAACGTTGGAAGGTATTAAGGAGCTCTACAACTATATCTATTAATTTTTTTCAGATTCAACCCCAAGTATATTTTATTAAGATTTGTGCATATTTACATTTTGGTTGATAAATTGGACATATTGACACTTAGAGAAGGTTTGTTCTTTTGGGAAGACTTCATTTTCAATCTAGATCATATTAGGAAATTTTAATTTTAGTTTGAGGGTATCATTCTGAGATATTATTGTATTTTTCCATTTTTTTGTCCATCTTGGCATTGTAAACTCTTGAAAGAAATCTAGCACTATAATTGCACTACATATAAAGTTCCAAATCATACTCTTAGGGGGTCTCCCAATTGAGTGAATGTGGGGGATAATCTTGTTCTTTTGTTGGATTGAGTCTCTTATTTGGTCTATTGTGTGACTAAATTTGAGGAGTTTATCATGGTTATCACAAAGAATCTAGTTGAAATTGAATTAAAATAAGGAACTATAAGGCTTGGAGACATGGTATGTTGAAACATTTCAAATGGTGAAATATTGTTCCCTATTTCTATGAACTTGTTCCTAAACCTAATCTTGAATCATTTGAGAAAAGCATAACATGAAATAAATAAAAAATAATCATGTGGTAGGTTTTATTAGTTCATATATGGATTCTTAGACATTGATTACAATAGTATGAATTGATTCTCCTCATACAGGTTGGACCATGATTTGGGAAATATATGGTGACTTGAACAAATCTCCATTTCCAAAGGATCTAGCTACTAATTGTCTAAAACCGCTTGATTTTTTTTGACCATATGATTTTAAAACAACTATGAAGCTTGAAGAATGGGAAGGACTTGAATTTTCAAATAACACAAAGACTTATCCTTTAGAGACTTCATGCACTCCAACATGTTAGTCAATACATTAAGTATTTTTCCTTCTTGTGAGAGCATAACATCATGTAGGGATGGACAATGTAGTTTGATGACATGCATTGAGATCTTGTAACCTCCATCTACTATTTCTTTTGATAATACATGTGTTGCTACATCCATGGCTTAGGATATACAAATTTCCTTCTAGATATGGCTACTTGAGATGAGTACTTGAAAAACATTACAAGTTTATTTATAGAGTCCCACATTTCAGATTTGGGGGACATCATTTATTGCATACATCTTCTCTTTGATGGAGATGATTCTTATTTGGTTGTTTTGATGAGACATCCAAACCCTCTTGCTCATTCTCCACATGATCATTCATCATAGTTTGGCATTAATGTGGACACTTTTGAGTAACATTTGGAGGAGACATATGTTTCTTTAAAGGAGATATATTTGTCTTTGGATCCTGTTCTACATACATATCTGCTAGATTCTAAATTGTAATCTTCATCAATGTGCCTTGGAACACCTGACTTGGTAGTGGTAACTCTTGGAATCAACATGGAGACACATGAGCATTTTTTAGAGACTTCATACATCTTGAGTGTTCTTCTTGCATATTCCTTTCAAGAATAGAAATACATCACACATACACCTTTGGTTTTGTTTCTTCCTAATGGAGGAACGTTGTTCGACGATCATGGACCATCTTCTACATCCAAATTTAAGCATCTACCATTGATATATATTCTAAATTGTGGGGGGGCTACATAGTCTATCTCTTTCCATTTTATTAGTATATTGGTGATAGAATTAATCCTTGGGGGTCACGAACTGAGTCCTTCCTTCTATCACTTCCTCATGTTTTCTCTCTTTTGGAGAGGAGTTTTGTCCCATTGGGTTTTCTCATTTTCTCCATTTGTGAGAGATTGTACATGGGTACTTAACATGGCCTAGTAGTCAGGACCCATCATCATCATCTTTGCATCATTTGTATTTGTTCATCATTCTCCCTAAATTGCACTTAAGGGAGGGTGTTGGTGTGAACATGGGTATTTCCTATCCGATTTACCCTTTATTGTGTGAACAGGGTACATTATATAACTAGTTCCTAGTTAGGCCCTATTCATACATGTTAATTTTACTTAGTGAGTTAGGAATATTTCTATGAGTCTCTTGTAGACATGTTATCTTATCCCCTAGTTGTCACATGTCATAGGAATAAGATATTTTTCATGATCTTGTCTAATCACATCTCTAACCTTGTCTATATAAGCAAGGTCTCATATGCGCATTTGTATTGCATTGTATTTCATATTACACATCATTGATCATATTTGATATAAAATAGTTTGCATCCATTATTGCAAATTTATGCTCTTGCTTTTCTCTCTAGTGGAAGGATATTTTGGTTTTGTAGGTGACCCTAAGAGCTTGAGTCCTTGAGTGACTCTAACAAAAATAATATGGAATCCATGTAAATTACTAGACCATTCTTGGATTCTTTGTGCATGTTCCCTAGGGTGAGTGTTCCATAAAACTAATAGAATAACATAAAGATATACAATGAGTACCTTCGGTCACACTAATGAAATAAGTATAAACTGCAAGTTAATTCAACTATCTACAAAAAGTGAGAAGTAGAGAAAGAAAGGTTAGAGATTCGTTAAATTTTTAATCTATACATTTCAATGTGACATAAGATGGAATATATGTTGGGATGAAACAAATTGAAAACTAGAAGAAAAAAAAAGGGTCTACAACGGTCTCCTGCAGGAAGGCACGCACAGGGTTTGCATGATGGTACCAGAGCCAATCGACAAGTGGATCATGGTGGAATTTGGCAAGCAAATAGATGGGAACATCCGATGAAGGAATCCCATAAATTTTCTTGTCCTAAGGGGTGGGACCGTGAGGGAAGAAGACTGGAAAATGATAGGCAAGGATATAGGGGCCGTCAAGGAAGAGGAGGTTATCAGAATGCAACCTTTCAAAGACCAAGACCATTTGAGGAAGGAAGAGGCAGAAATGGCTGTCAATCGAGGATGGAGGCTGAGGATCAAGAAGGAAACCCTAGAAGAAGGAAAGGCTTCACCAAAGAGGCCTGGCAAAGGAAAAAGTCAGATAAGGAATGGGAGGAGGCTAGGGAAGCAGTCCAGGAAAATGGGCCTGAGAGACCGGTGGTAAGAATAGAAAAAGGAATCCCTGGGGGGAAAGCCATGGTGGTAGTAAGCAAGGTGAAACTTCAAGCTGAAGTTCTCTACTTGGAGAACATGGGTCTATTTGAGAAATGGGACGATAAAGGCCTAAACTGGGATTTCTTGATGAAATGGTGGAAATCTCGCTGGGGTAAAGATTTGGTGTTCAAGCCCTTGCAAAATGATTACTTCCTGGTAATATGCCTGAATAGAGAGCTTAGGGAATAAATTGTGAAGGGCATTTGGGTTCTAGATGGAAGCAGTTTTTATCTTCGTCGGTGGTCGGTGGGTTTTAACCCAGCAGTGCATGTCATGGAGATGATTCAGGAATGGTTTAATCTCCCAAACCTTCCAATGGAGTTTTGGGAACATAGCATCTTAGAAGAAATAGGGAACCGGTTGGGCACGTTTGTCTATGTGGAGGAAAGAAGGAAGTCGAGGCAAATCCAATCTCATGTGTACATCTACGTGGAAAACAACCTAGTGTGACACATATATGATGAGATTGAACTGATATCAGACTATGGAAGCTGGATTAAGAAGCTAGAAGCGGATTCTCACATGAAGGATATTCTTGTACGACCATTGGGTAGCAGGCGTTCGAAGTATAAGGCTGAATGTTCAAAGGAAATGGAGGGCAAGGCTATGCATGAGAAGGTTTCAGATGGGACAGGTGGTCCTGGTCCAAAGATGCATGGGAAAGGAAAAGGAAAAAACCTGAGTCTCACTCTAAAATATTCTCTTCTAGGCAAAGGGGTAGTCTCAAACTATGTCCACTCTCCCCTTGGTAATGAGGAGGCAGGTCGTGGTGTTCTAAACCACAGTCAGGAAGATCAATAGGCCTCAGTACAATTTCAAAAAGAGGACTAGCAAATTCCTTAGTAAGAGAAAGGTATCAAATCAGATGCAGAGGAGGATAAGCTATTTTGGAAGGAAAGATATTAGAGGTTCTGGAAGTCCTCGGGGATGACTGCACAAATGTGGAGCTGGATTCACTCATTGAAATAGGGAAAGAGTTAGTGGTATTGGCAGAATAAGCAAAATCCAATGCATGGTTTTTAGAGGAAGAAATGGAACAGGAGTTTGAGGGTGAAGAGGATCCCCTTGGTGGGTTGTCACCAGGGCAAGGGTTTGGAAGCCCGTAATCCGCTAAAAAGAGAAAATTGTCCCAAAGCATGGTGGACGCGAAGATAAAGTTGGGATTACACTAGAAATAAATGGCAAAAACGTCACCGAACTGTGGGGAAAACAAAAGGCGTGGCAAATTATCTAACCAAGAAAAGCGAAAATTGGATAGGGAGGTGAATGGGAAACAAAAAATTGACTCAATGATGAAAGTAGGGAAGATCAATGCTCTTCCTGAACGATAATAAGGCTCTTAACTTGGAATGTTAGGGGATTAAATGCCCCTAAAAAATAGAGCCTGGTTAAGAATGTGATGGATCTTAACCAGGCAAAGATTTTCAGGAAACAAAATTGGATCTTGAAGATCTAGCGAAGGTAAACAAGAAAATCAAACTTTTGAGGTATTTGGGGGTAGGTGTGGATGGTGCTTCGGGCGGCCTGTTAACTCTCTAGAAACCCCAGTCAATGGTGGTTGAAGAATTGTCTGAAAGGAGGCTTTGGCAAGCGTGTAGGGTAAGAAGTTTAACCTCTTCTCTACATTTTGCAATCATTAATGTCTATGGTCCGTCGTTGCCAACACTCAAAAGAATGGTTTAGCAAGAGCTAGATTTATTCTTGCATGGTTTAGAGCAAGAGTTTTGTATTGTGGCTGGAGATTTCAAAGCGATTTTGAGGCAGGAGGATAAGAACGGTGGTGTGGGTAAGGCTTTGCAATCTCAAACATATTTTCAACACTTTGTGGAGCGTAACTCATTGCTGGAAATCTTCACCGAGAATGGATGTTTCACCTAGACTAATCGAAGGAAAGGTTTTTGTAGTATTTATGAGAAATTACATAGGTTTTTCTTCAAAGGTGATTTGTGCCTTTCCCCTTTCTGTTTGTAGAGCAAGATTGTTTCTGGGAGTGCTTTAGATCATTTTCCAGTTTTGTTGGGCATTGAAGGGGACAGAGGACCGATGCGTTGACCCTTTAAATTTGAAACGATGTGGTTTCAAAGATCCTAGCTTTATGGGCTTGGTATAATTCTGGTGGAAGGAGTGCAATCTGGGAGGCTAAAAAATGTTCAACCTTGTCACCAAATTGAAGCTTCTAAAGCAGAAGTTAAAAATCTGGAACAAGGAGTGCTTCAAGGATATTTTTGCAGAAAAGCACAAGATTGGGGACGAGCTTGAAGCCTTAAAAGAGGTAGTGATTAAGGAAGGAATGGATGATGTAAGTTTTAAGAAAGAAAAGGAGTTTTAAATGACTAGGAAGGTTTTCCATTAGGAGAGCAGGCTGAATGTTTACGAGGTATCCCAAGGTTAATCACCCTGGCACAGATGGAAGTTTTTAATGCAAAATTCACAAAGGAAGAAATAAAGGAAGCAAATTTTAGTTTACACCCAGAGAAGGCTCCTAGACTGAATGGTTTTCCTGCAATCTTCTTTCAAAAATGTTGGGAGATTGTAGGCTCAGAGGTGGTTGAGGCGATTGAAGACTCAAGAAGTTTTGGAAGGATTGTAAAGGAGATAAACAACACTCTAATTGCTCTAATTCCAAAACAAGAGAAACCAAAAGTGTAGGATGAGTTTCGTCCCATCTCCCTGTGTAACACAATCTACAAAATTTTGGCAAAGGTAGTTGCGAACAGGTTAAAAAAGTTCCTTTCGAGCATTATAGAAGAAGAGCAAACGGGATTTGTGTCAGGCAGATCAATTTTTGATGGAGTAATCATCACACAGGAAGCCATTCACTTGGTTCAAAGGATGAAAAAGCCGACAATGCTTCTAAAATTGGATATAAGGAAGGCTTATGATAGAGTTGATTGGCGGTTTTTGTTCAAAGTTTTAGAAGCTTTTGGCTTTTAGAAGGAGTGGTTGGATTGGCTCTTTGGCTGGATAGTGTCGCCCAGGTATTCGATTCTAATAAAAAAGTCTCCTAAAGGTTTCTTTGCAGTGTCAATAGGTTTGAGACAGGGTGACCCTCTATCCCCTTTCTTGTTCATTATTATGGCTGAAGTGTTGGGAAGAACAATTGAAATCGCTAAAGCCTCAGGACTAGTGAAAGGTGTTCAAGTAACAAGTTGTTTGCCATCAATTACTCATAAGTGGTTTGTGGATGATACGATGTTGTTTGGAGAAGCCTTGCCTGGTGAAGCAAGGAGTTTAAAAGGTATTCTGGATGTCTATTTGAGGGCTTTGGGGCAAGAGGTAAGCGTTACAAAATCATAAGTTTTCTTTTTCAACACTCCTTGTGTGAGGGAAATGAAATTTTTAAGGATCTTAGGTTTCAAAAAAGGCTAATTACCCTATAAGTATTTGGGCCTTCCTTCGAAAAAAAGTGGTTAAATGTGAAGGCACATGGAATTCATTATTAGAAAGATGTAAGGAAAGAATTGTCTCCTGGAAAACCAAATGGCTCTCTTGGGCAGGAAGACTTTCTTTGTTGAAATCTGTAATATCAGCCTTGCTAGTGTATATGATGTCTTGCTAGCGCCTAGCGATCGGTATAAGTAACTCTTTGAATAGGATAATGCAAGAATTCTTCTGGAAGGGAAATTCAGACCAGAAGAAGTTCTCATTAGTCAAATGGCAAAAGATTTGTGAAAACAAGGAGAAGGATGGGACAGGCCTAAAAAATTTACTTCTCCAGAACAAGGCGTTAGGGGCGAAACTAGCATGGAAGATTCATTCTCAGCCAAATCTTAAATGGGTGAAGATTGTGTGAGCGAAGTATTAGGATGAGGATCCAAATTATTTTTTCACGGCAGAGACACTTCCAAAGGGCTCAAGAATTTAGAATTTTATTTGTAATTCCAGGGACATAATTCAGGACTATCTAACTTGGGAAGTCAAAGATGGTGGGAACACTTTGTTTTGGGAAGATTCTTGGGAAGGTTTTTCGAAGCTAGTAGATGTTCCCGAGCTCAACAATCTAAAGGAAAAAGTGAAACAAACATGGGGTTCAAAGGTAAAAGATTATGTGGATATCTCTTTGATAGGCCTTGATGGAGTCATCAAGTGGAAGTCTATTAGGAAACTAGGAGTCTCAAATCAAGAGGCAGAGTTAATTGAGAGACTATTATCAAAAAGATGCATTTGGAAAAGAACTGGGGGGGACAAATTGAGATGGAATGCATCTCTGATAGGGGAGTATGTTGTTAAGCATGGCTACTCCATTTTGTGCACGGATGGAGCTGAGGCCTCAACTTTACCAACTCACTTTTGTTGGAGTTCGACGTGTTTACCAAAAGTAGGAATGTTTACTTGGGTGGCAGCCCAAGGTAGAATTTTGATAGGGGATCGCTTTGCCAAGCTCGATTTTCAAGGCCTGACAAGATGCCCTCTCTGCTGTGCGAATGAGGAAATGTTGGACCACCTCGTACTCAATTATAAATACACATAAACAATTTGCCAATGGTTATGTTCCAAACTTTGTTCGAATTCAACTCCACCACTCAAATTGTTTGATTGGCTAAAATCTTAGCCCTCTAAGGAGATGCACTCGCTCTTTAGCAATCTTTGTGTATCGAGTCCACTAATAGTTTTATGGGAAGTATGGAAGGAGAGAAATAGATGCATTTTTCAAGGGAAGGAGATGTTAATTCCAGGTTACAGGTAAAAATTGAAGCTTGCATAATTGAATTATTCAACGCAAGGTTGGTTGATCAGAACCCAAAGGAAGTCAATTTTTTAAGATGGGATGCTTGGATCTTGAAGAAGTGGCTTGGATTGAGAACCCCAAATTTTGGAGGTGTTGGCAAGGCTGCAACAACAGAAGACAAAAAGAAGGTTAAATGGCAACCGTCGGATCCAGGCTGGGTAAACTGAATTTTGATGGGGCCTCGAAAGGAAATCCTAGCCCTTCGGGAGCTAGATGTATTATCAGAGACTCTAAAGGAGATATGCTAGGGAATTTAGCAAAGTCTTTACCATCCGGAACAAATAATGCAATGAAATTTCAAGCTCTCCTTTTGGGGTTGGATCTATGCATCGAACTAAGGGTGGATTCTATAGTGATCGAAGGTGATTCATCTCTAGTCATCAACTCGCTGAGATCAAACCAAACCCCAAATTGGAAGTTAGGGGAATTTCTAGAAACAACTTTGGAAAAAATAAGTAACTTCTAGCAAGTAATGTTCAATCATGTGTTAAGGGAAGGCAATTCAGAGGTGGATCTCTTATCCAACATTGGTGTATCAGGGCCAGAAATCAAAGAGGTGGGTTGAGACAATATGGTTTAGTGGGTGGTTGGGAGGGTGCCCTTCCAAGTTGGCAGAGGGAGGTGGTATGTATGCCATGTTCGAAGCAGTAATGATTTAGTGTGGAGGTGGAGGATTTTTCGGCAGGTCGGGTGGCAAGCGAAGGAAAGCATTTATGCAAGGGTACATGCCTGACATCCCTCAAGCAGTGGTAACTCTTCTTCATGATGCTCCTTTCAGTGAAGTTTGTGCCCTATGCTCCAGATTGACATCTCGCCTCAAGCAATGGTACAACATGCAAGGTGGTGGTGTGTTCGGACTTGGAGCATTAATAATCGATGGGTTAAGTAGTAGCTTTGGTTTTGATAATGATAGTTAATCATCTATCATTTTTGGAAGTGAATGTGAGAGTGTGAAGCTTTGGACATCCCTTCTTTCAAATGTAGAAGCTTGGAGGAGAGGGATGGCGAAAAGCTTTGAATTCATTGTGGAGGTCTCTATTGCGGGTTTAGCCCACTTTGGAGTGGATACGCCGATTTCTTTAGGCTCGTCGGAGGGGAAGAATTCATTCAGGCAAATCACAGACCAACGCCTGAAGAGGATTCTGCAAAAATATGATGCATTGGTGATAGTGGTGGTTAAGATGGTGTTGGGGATGGTCCACATGGAGGCCAAGGAATATGGGAGAGATAACCTTCATATCTCGTCCTGGTTCCTTGCATCCTTGCTCGACAATTCGGTGTCGAAGGAAGAGGCCAAGCGGCTGGTTTTGAAGCTCTTTAAGAAGGAATTGACCAAAGGCATAGACGAGGTGTTGCGTGTGGCGATAATTGGTAGAGGGTTCCCCAGGCTGTGTTATGTGGAATGCGTTCGGGAGGAGGATATTATCAAAATCTATCATTTTTTGCTAGACCTGCAAGGATCGGGTCTGATGCGACACAGAGCCATAGCGACAATGGCCATTATTTTTTTGAAGAAGTATTTTGGGTTGTTGCAGGTGGGCAACGAGGACTGGAAGGAAGATTTTGAGAATTTTGCGGTTCTAAACAAATTCATATAAGACAGGGTTTCCTTTTCCTGAATAGGGCAGGTTTTGATGGGTCGAATCGATTGTAGTTGGAAATTTCACCATTTTAGTGTTTGGGTTAGGTTTTTAGCAGTTTTTTGTTAGTTGGGCTCTGGTTTTTGTGATGGTTAAGACTCTTGGTTCGACTCTGATGGCTGGAGAGCCAGCTTTGAGTTGTTTTACAGACTCTCTCTTTGCGCTACATGCGTTTGTTATCAATTTTTTAAATAATTAATACAAATACTATATCCTTATGAATTAAAAAGAAGATGGAATATATGTCAAATCAAGCCACTCTTCTAATTAGAAGGGGAAACTCCCTATATAATAAAAACTAACCTAATTTGAACACTATGTACTTGATATTTATATTTTTTGTAGTGTTTTTCTTAGGAGTTTCACACTCATGTTAAACAAAACCAAATGTATGAAAATTTTGATTCACCTAAGACAAAAGGTTGAGATCCTCTTAAACCCAAGGTCCAAAAAAAATTTAGCTAAAATAAATTCTACAATGACATGCTTGCATTGTTCAACTAAAAAATAAGACTAAATAGTGCAAGAATGTATTTTAGCTAAAAATATTCTACAATGGCATGCTTGCATTGTTCAACTAAAAAATAAGACTAAATAGTGCAAGAATGTATAAAGTTTGAATTGGCTAAAACACATAAGAATAGAACACTTGGTAAAATTAAATTAAGGGATCAATACAAAGCTATAATTCTTAACTTTAAGAAAATTTGTAATATAAAGCTTATAATATTTTAAGTAATTTGTTTTTTCTAAACACACATAACAAAGCATTTTAATATCAATTTAAAATCAAGATAGATATAATAAATTATATTGAATGAACACTGGATTTTATAATAATATTCATATTGAATGATGATTTCAATAATATGTAGGCATGAGAATTATAATTAGAAATATAAGTGCAAATGGTACTTATTCATAATATTCACAAAACTTTCACATGAAAAAATATCAAAAGCTAATTATAACTTCTACTCTAAAAATCATTAATTGTGTGAAATGTATATATTTTTTTTTACAAAATCTTATTCTCTAATTCTAAAACTAGAGCCAAGTAACCTCTCATTAAGTTGTAAATTGAATTCATTTCAAATTATGACTTAATGCTCATATCTCAAGCATGACAATAGATTTGTAGATAGATCTAACAATAGGTGACCTTGGGCTAACAAAAGAAAATGCTAAGAATAGTGGAAAGCTAAAATAACATGGGATATAAATAGTGTTGGCTAAATATAACAAAACTTTAAATATATTCTTCCCTTTAAATAGGGTGATGACTAAAAACAATACAATGGTGATGACTAAAAATAATAAAATGTCAAAATGGACTCTTTAAAAATGGTGATGACTAAAAATAACACAAAATCAAAAAGGACATCTCTAATAGCTTTGAATGATGTCAATGGAGATTTTTTACATTGATCTGGTAGAATTATGAATACATTTTAAAACTATAAATGCCTAATATTCTAATGTATTAAAACTTATTTATGTTTATCCCAATATCTTATTGATTTTTACCTTTAACTCTAAGTGACTTAGGATTTCATGTGTAGAATCCTTGTTAATGTAGAATATTTACTTGAGGTCAAGTTTGGTTCTAAGAGATTTTTTATTACGATTAAGGTGACATCCACCTTGTAAATCCTATGCCATGGTTCCAACATCCTTGAAAAGTGTCTCTAGGCACTTAAGGTGTATTGGAAAAATATTTTGTAATATTAATTCTCATCATTGTTTGTAATATACTCATAAGGGGTGATGGGTTCATTAGTAGCGGTAAAAGTGACATGTGGACATAAATATTTAATATTATTTTACCCACATGTGGATGCCTAAAATGGGATGATAACAAATAAGGAAAATGATAAATGGGTTACTGCTGAGATTCCCCAAGTGGGTGCTTGGAAAGAGGCAACATGTGTCAGTTGGTTTTCCATCATTTATTGCATTTAATATAATGTTTATCTCTCAAGTTTGGGTGCCCAAGTTGGAGGGAAAGTATTGGCAGCCAAAATAGGTGTCTTTTCATATTTTTTGGAGGATTTTCAAGGGTTGGGTCATTTGTTTTGAAGATTCATCTTTGGAAGCCTTGTTTTGAGCTTAAGACCTCTTCACACATCTATAAAATCAGCTCTTTGGGTGTAGAAAGTATGAGGAATAGTTGAATGTAGTGTTACTCTGTAGGAACAAGGATGGGATGAGACATAAGGAGGTTGTTCACAGGTGCATAGGTGCTTCCATTTTGGAGGAAAAGAGGAGAATGAAAGTGATTGTATTGTAATCTCAATTATTTGAAGATAATACATACTTGGCCTCTCTTCTTGGTGGAGTTTTTTTTTTCTCGCAAGGTTTTCTCCATGTACAAATCATGTGTTATGTGATTATCTTGTGTTGTTGATTTGTGCCTCATTATTTTTATCTTATTATGATGTTATTATTCATATACTGTTGTTGTAAGTTCACATAAGGTACTGTTTATAACCATATTATGTTGGTTGTTTTTTGGCATAAAAATAATGGATCTAATCATGGTTTTCCAAATTAAGGAAACTTAATTTTAAAATTTGCATATAAGTTTCACATTTTCATGTTGTTGTAATCTAAGCCTTGTATCTCATCCATCGAAGTCATTTTTGGATAGAGATTGAATTTCCCAACAATTGGTATTGAACTTGTTTATTTCTCATCATTTGGTATTAGAGCTCAAGGTGAACTAGGTTCTTGGTATTCCTTCTTTTTGATTTCTTAGCTTGGAAAGCTTTTGGGAATTTTTTAGAAGGAATTGGAGGTTGTTGGAAGGCTTGTAGGGCAGCAATGAATGTTTTGTGAGTTAACTTTATTTTGTAGATTGTGAGATTGGAAGTCGTGGATATTGTCAATATGATCTATGTTGGGCATTGGAAGCTCATGATTATGAATCTTTATGGATTTGGTTATGTTTTGGTAACTTGGAGCTCTTTTTTGATAATATTTATGCATCCTCGTGTTTGGTAATTTTGTTCCTTTACCTTGTGGTCATGTGTAGTGAGAAGGTGTTCATGTTGGATGTGTTGATGTTGTAGCTTTGAGCTACATACTTCTACCTTGCTTATTGAACAATAAATTCATATAGCCTAACGGTTATTCATTTATTGCATTCATTAAAGTGAAGAGGTGCTTCACTTGGCATCTAATATAATATAATAATTAATTATTGTGAATAATTAAATGGGGCCGACTTCATTAAAGAAATAATGTTTATTTCTTTATTATTGCTATGAGGTCGACCTCATGAAGAGACACAATGTTTTGTATAAATACAAGGTGATGATCTCTCATTTGATCATCAAGTTCATTCATCCATATTCGCACTCCTAGAAGAAGTTCACATTTGAGCAACATATCATCATCTTGAGCAGAAAATCATCATCTTGAGCAGCAGATCATCATCTTGAGCAGCAGATCATCATCTTGAGCAGCAGATCATCATCTTGAGCAACAAATCATTATCTTGTTACAGTAGATCAAATTCAAGGAGAAATATATTCATGTTCTATATTTGCATCTAGGAGAGGTGTTATTATTCATTGTATCAAATTGGGCCTTGTTGTTGGGCCTGAGTTGTAAGCAGATTATGATCTTATTCATTGAATATATAAGCGATATATTTGTTGGGTTTTCCCCCTCGAGTTGGAGGGTTTTCCCAGGGTATCTTGTGGTGTTCATTGTATTATGTGTTGCAATTTTTGCTTATTCAATTTCTGATCGTAAAACTAACATGGTATCAGAGCGGGTTTAAAGAAGATCATGATCAAATTTACATAAGAAACACTCTCATCCACTTGTGTTCTCATCTTCTAGCATCTATCTCATCTTCAAAATGGTGAACAAGCTCAAGATCGAAGATAGGCTTGAAGGTGCTTCCAACTTCACCTCTTGGAAGTTTAAAGTGATGCTTGCATTGGAAGAAAATGAGCTTGTTGAGTTCGTGGAGGGAAAAGTTCCCGAACCTTCCAATGAAAATGAGAAGCCACAATGGAAGAAGAATGACACTAAGGCGAAATTTTTTTTGGTTGATTCGGTGAAGGACCACCTTGTGCCAATTATCTCCAAGATGAAGACAATAAGATAAATGTTCAAAAACTTGGAGGAAGTGTATGAGTTCAATAACACAAGCAGAGCTCTTGCCTTGAATCAACAAATTCATCATGTCAAGATGGCGAAAGGAGATTCTATCATGTCCTTCTTCATGAAGATCACTGAATTGAGAGATCATCTCTCTACCATTGGGAATATGGTTGATGATAAGGATTTGGCCATGTTGGCTCTTAATGGTCTTCCTAAATCTTGGGAACCATATATCCAAGGCATTAGTGCGAGATCAAAGCTACCTAAGTTTGATCACTTGAGGGAAGATTGCATTCAAGAGGAATTGAGATTAGCAGCAAGAGACAATGGGAAAGTTCTACCAATGAGAAAAAATAAATGTACTTGTCGCTCAATCTTCGAAGAAGAGAGGGAGACAAGGAAATAAAGGCTACTTCAAGAGGAATAAAGATAGAAGATCTGATGGTGCTCTCACATCTAAGAAGAAGAATGATCTTTCCCAAATACAGTGCTTCAAATGTGACAAGTTTGGTCATTATGCAAAGGATTTCCCAACTAGACCAAAACAACATGCTTCAATTGTGGATGTGGGTGAGATCTCTCCTCAAAAGGATTCAAGTGAATTTCTATTATATTATGCCTTATCAAGCAATATTCCAGCAGATAGCAACTCTTGGTTGATTGATAGTGGTGCCTCTCATCACATTATTGGATTTAGAGAACACCTTTCAGATCTAGTGATGAGAGATACAAGTTTTCAAGTCATAATTGGAGATGATGCATGTTACTCAGTGAAAGGTTTTGGGACCTCCACTCTTCACTTAGATTCTAACATCTCCTTGCATTTGAGTGATGTACTATTTATACCAGGCATCAAGCAGAACCTCATTTCTATTTCAGCCTTGGAGGACAAGGGATATCAAGTTGCATTCTTTGAAGGTAAATTTCTTGCATGGCCAAAGAACTCTAGCATCCAGTCAGCCCGAGTGTTTGGTGTTCAACAAGATGTCTCTACAGACTTTCCACTTGTCCTCTACAAGCCTTGTTGTATGACACATCAAGTTCGTGTGATATTTGACATAGAAGACTTGCTGACATTCACTTTTGAGCACTTCCAACCATGGAGAAGATGGTCATCGACATTCCTAAACTTAGCCAGGAGCATGAAGGTACTTGTTGAGGATGCGCATTGGGTAAGAATACTAAAAGACCCTTTCATAGTAGTGAAAGTAGATCCAAATGCATTCTAGATCTTGTTCATTCTGAGTGTGGTCCAATGTTTGTTGCTTCTTTGAGTGGTTTCTTGTATTATGTAATTTTCGTTGATGACTACTCTAGAAAGACTTGGATTTATTTCTTAAAGACTAAAGAATTTGAGGAAGTACTGGAGAGATTCAAGGAATTTAAAGCTCAAGTAGAGAAATTGTTTGGGAAAAGGATCAAAGTTCTGAGATTTGACAACCGAGGAGAATACATCTCTGGAAGTTATCGTAACTTTTGTGTTGAAGCAGGAATTAAGAGGGAGTTTTGTGTTCCCTAAAATCCACAACAAAACAGTATAGCAGAAAGGAAGAACAAATCTATTGTAGAAGTAGCTAAGGCCATGATTCATGATCAAGATCTGCAAATCTTCCTTTGGGACAAAGCTTCTAGGATAGCTATATATGTTCTGAATCAGAGTCCTCATCATATCTTGGAGAACATGACTCCTAAAGAAGCTTTCACAGGTGTGAAGCCTGAATTTAGCCATTTGAGAATATTTGGTTGTCATGTGTATGCTCATGTCCCTAAAGATAAAAGGACAAAGTTGGAACCATCTGGCAAGAAGGGAATATTTGTGGGCTGCAATGAGTCTTCAAAATCCTACAGGATTTACATTCTAGGTCAAAAACTGATAGAGATCAACAAGGATGTTACATTTGAAGAAGATGTTGCATTCAAGAGATCTAAAAGCTCTCACATGGAGATAGACAATGAAGACCAAGAGTCTCCTTAGGACATGGAAGTTGACCATACTCCTGAGAGTCAGAGGGAGGCTACTGATTCTAAAGAAGATGATCCAGTTGAGCCTTTGGAACCTACTGATGGGCCTACCGACATTGTTATTGGTAGAAAGAGACCTCTATGGGCTAGGCAAACAATGTAGGAGGCAAAAAATTTTGCAGTCCCTAGAGGAACATTCAGAGAAAGCAAAATAACTCATAAATTTTCAAGCTATGTTGCATTGATGAGTCAAATGATTGAATCTGAGCCTTCCAGTGTTGAGGAAGCTTCAAGTCAGCAAGTATGGAAAGATGCTATGGCTGAAGAATATCAATCTATCCTCAAGAATGATGTTTGGGATATTGTACCTAGACTAGAAGGCAAATCTGTTGTATCTTCTAAGTGGCTTTTCAAGATCAAGCATGCGGCTAATGGAAGCATTGCAAAGTACAAGGCTAGATTTGTGGCTAGGGGGTTCTCTCAGAAAGATGGAATAGACTATGAGGAAACATTTGCTCCAATTGCTTGTTATACCTCCATTAGGACTATCATTGCCATTGTAGAAGCTAAAGGATGGAAGTTAAACCAGATGGACGTGAAGATAGCATTTCTAAATGGTGTAATTGAAGAAGTATACATTGAGAAACCTGGTGGATTTTAAGTTCATGGGAAGGAGTCTCATGTTTGCAAATTGAAGAAGGCTTTGACATATGGCCTTAAGCAGGCTCCTTGTGCTTGGTATGAGAGGATTGATTGATACTTGTTGAGCTTGGGCTTCTCCAATAATGATGTTGATTCAAATCTATATTTCAAGGTAATTAATGGTGAGACCTTGATCTTTGTTCTCTATGTTGCTGATCTATTTCTTACTAGAGAAGAACACCTCATTATCAAATGCAAGAAGGATTTGGCTTTTGAATTTGAAATGAAGGATCTTAAGTACATGCATTACTTCCTTGGTTTCGAAGTATGGCAGAGGCCTAATGAGATCATTCTAAGTCAAGGGAAGTATACAATAGATATCTTGAAGAGATTTGGTATGATGGATGGCAAATCCATGTCTACACCTATGGAAACCAATTTTTAGAAGTTAAAAGAGGCTGCAACTAGTTCAAATCTAGTGGATCCTACTACGTATAGGTAGTTGATTGGATCATTTATGTATCTATTCAACACTAGAATAGATATATGCTATGTAGTGAGTGCACTTAGTCAGTTCATGTGTGAACCAAGACAAATACACCTAGTTGCAACAAAGCATATCCTAAGATACTTGCATGGCACAGTTGGGTATGGATTAAGATATTCTTTTGATGTGGACTTGAAGTTGCATGGTTATACTGATTCCAATTGGGCAGGGTGTGTTGGTGATCGGAAGAGCACCTTTGGATGTTGTTTCAGTTTGGTGTCTGCAATGATCTCTTGGTGTAGCAGGAAGCAATCTTCAGTGGCACTGAGCACCGTAGAGGCTGAGTACATTGTAGCATGTGTGGTAGCTCAAGAAGCAGTGTGGCTTCAGAAGCTCCTTGCAGGATTGTTTGGACAATCATTGGAATCGACTATCATTCATTGTGATAATCATAGTTGTGTGAAGCTTTTTGTCAATCCAGTGTTTCATGACAAAACCAAACATGTTGAGATCAAATACCACTATATTAGAGATATGGTATTGAGGAAAGCAATCTAGTTGAGATACATTAGCACTGATGAGCAGATGACCAACATTCTCACCAGGCCCCTCTCCAGAGTAAATTTTGTGTACTTCTGAGACAAGCTTGGTATTGTGGAGAATGAAGCCCTAGCTGAGAGGGAGACTCAGCTTCAGTGATCTTCTGTGATTTGCTTTAATGCATCCTTCTCTGTTAGAGAAATTTGAGGTGTAAGCCCTTGTTTTCCACCCTCTGGGAGTAGCCATGGTGGATGTCATGTTGAGTGACTCCATGACAACATCACGTGAGAGAGTCCGTGATGATTTTCTTGTACTTGTGTTTATTCACCCTTTGGGAGTATCCATGGTGAATGTCATGTTGAGATGACAACATCACGTTGAGTGATTCTGTGATGGGAACTTGTGCACATATGCTTTACCATACATGGGAGTAGCCATGATGGTTGATATCATGATTGAGTGAATCTGTGTTGAGCCCCTTCCACATATGGTTGCAACCATTGTGGGTGTCATGTTGAGAGATTCCATGACAATGTGTATCGAAAGTATTCCTCCCTAGCTAAGAGGGAGTGTTGATGTTGTAGCTTCAGGCTACATACTTCCGCCTTTCTTGTTGAACAATAAATTCATATAGCCTAATGACTATTCATTTATTGCATTCATTAAAGTGAAGAGGCACTTCACTTGGCATCTAATATAATATAATAATTAATTATTGTGAATAATTAAATGGGGCCAACTTCATTAAAGAAATAATATTTATTTCTTTATTATTGCTATGAGGTCGACCTCATGAAGAGACACAATGTTTTGTATAAATACAAGGTGATGGTCTCTTATTTTATCATCAAGTTCATTCATCCATATTCACACTCCTAGAAGAAGTTCGCATTTGAGCAGTAGATCATCATCATGAGCAACAGATCATCATCTTGAGCAACATATCATTATCTTGTTACAACAAATCAAATTCAAGGATAAACATGTTCATGTTGTATATTCGCATCTAGGAGAGGTGCTATTATTCATTGTATCAAATTTGGCCTTGTTGTTGGGCCTGAGTTGTAAGCAAATTTTGCTCTTATTCATTGAATATATAAGCGATATATTTGTTGGGTTTTCCCCCCTCGAGTTGGAGGGTTTTCCCAGGGTATCTTGTGGTGTTCATTGTCTTATGTGTTGCAATTTCTGCTTATTGAATTTTTTATCATAAAACTAACAGGATGGGTAGTGACATCCTGGTCACATGGAGAAACATCCTCAATTTGCACTATAGAATGGAATGCTTATGTTGATTTCATGGTTTTAGCCCTTGGTTACATGAAAGCATTGGAAGATAAGACAGTAACCTCTTTGTGGGTTGTGGATCTAATATGTTTTATGTCATAATCTCCTAGACAACTTGATTTTTCCTTTTGGGTTGCAGTGTACTCTTGTTTTCAACTGTGGATTTGTGGATCTATGCTTATTCCATTATTCAAATGACATGTTTGATGATCCATTAGAATGTCCATTTTCCTTGTTGTAGTTACATGCTTTTATCTTATTTCTGCTAAGCTCTAAAAGACATTATTAGACCTTTTTATATACTTTAAGCATTTTAAAGCATTTGAAGTTGATATATGTTATTAATACGTGTGTATAACTTTGAATGTTTGTGAGTTCAGTAGAATTTAATGTTTAATCATAGTTGTTTACAATGAAAATACCTTAAGGAAATAAGGACTAACCTTTGCAGTGAAGAATCTATCAACTCGCAATAGAAGGATGACAACTCGATGCAGAGAAAGGAGTTAATCTACTGCAACATGATCACACTTTTAGAAAAGATGAAGGCAATCATTTAAGGACAAGATCATAGATGGCCAAGTGTCACTCCATCTTTTAATAATTTATGAAGGAGAAAATATTCTATTCTAATAAGGAATAGGAGTTATAACAGGAACTACTTTTTCAGAGCACATTTTTAGTTTATAACAATTATCTTAATTAAGTGCAAAGTCCTTATTCGACTTCTACACTATTGTTTTGCTAGTTATTATTTTTTGTTTTAGAAAAACCTAGCCCTCTTCTTGTTTTCATGGGAGAGTTGACACCTGATTTTAAATTTGTTTACAGTTCATAAATAAATGGAGTCTCGTAGACCCTATATAGTAAGTACCATATCTAGAGGGACAACTAGATCTTGCATGTATTAGACTAAATAATATTTTCTGTTAGATTTTGCTTAAAAGCTCCATGTATGATTGGAATATAATAAAAGAAGATATTTTGGTAGCATGTTTTCTTGAGTGAGCAATTGAAGATCTTGTGGATGTAGTAAATAAAGCAAGGGTCACTTGAGGTACTTTAGAGCCACATTAGTTTAGTTGATTAATTAGATTATGCATTACAAGTTTAATTTGTATTTTTTAATTTATGCTATTATGAATGGTGTTGTAAATTCTAAATTCGAAGTATTTAGTTTATATTCCATTTAATTCTCTAGAAGGCTAGTTGAATTAGGACATGTTGTAGCATAAACAGTTATCGGTTATAGTCATAAGCATTAAGTACCAGTAGCAATTAAATAATTATCAGTATTCACTTACTATATTTTGAAGATAGAAGTTAATTTCGGTTAAAATATTTTGATGCGTTTATCTATGCTCAAATTACTTATACTTAGTTGATGTAGGACATCTAGGATTCTTGAATGCATATATGTTGCCAGTATCATCTAAAGTCTACAATTCCCTATTTGATAATTGAATGAAGCCCTCTCTTGAATGATGAATTACTTAGTTTAGGGATCTTCAGATCCATTAAGCCATGTGTATGATCATCTACACCAGTTAATTAAATATTAGGGGAAGCTCTACATGAATGTTTGGATGTTTAAATGGATTTCAAATTTATAGAGATGGTTTTTCATGTTTTTCATGTTAACTAAAATATGTGGTATGTAGATATGTGATGAGACTATATTCAGGGTATTCTAGATGAAGACAAATACAGGTTTACATGACTGCTTGGAGGGTTCTTATTGATCTATGGTGTGGGTTTGTTTGGTAAATCAGATCTAGTGTTGATTCCAGTGTTTGAGTCTTAGAAATCCACATGCTATACCCGATTATCTCTTTTTTGCATGATACTAATGTGGGGTTGAATATATTTTTCAGTTATTTGAGATTGGTGCACTGATTATGTATTTTTCCTTTGAGATGTTACATATGTGAAGATCTTGTAAATTGTCTAATGTGGATTCTATTTGGTAGGCCATATGCTTGGTCACCTTATTACATTGGTATGCTTATTGCAATGAGAGATGGTTATTGGGAGTACCTGATATAGTTGGTCATTTGAATCTTTAGCAATAGTTTATGGTGAATGAGAAGCTTTGTTCACTTTTAGTGGAGTGTTGGCAATGATATTGGTCATGTTGCCATATATAACTTGATATTGCTTTCAGTGGGATCTTTATGTAGTTACAGAATGTGTTGTATCTTCTTTGTTTCAAGATTTTGGTTCTAATTGTTGTTTCGGTGTATTGTGAGTCATGGATAATATTTGATTAGAAGATGGATGTTCTTTTGCAATGGTTTTGGTGTCATAAGGAGCTCTTGGATTATGCTTTTAGATTGCAGTGAGAGTTTAATCATATCTTTGGTTTTATTTACAAAGGATGTGTAGAATTTGTATCTTCTTGGTTTGGAGATTACGGTTGCACTTTACCTTTTGGGAGCTCATGGTGTTGATTTCTTTAATTATGTTGGGGTCATGGAGGATCTTCAGTTAGGATATGGTTATCATGATGCTTGTAGAGCTTGGTTACACGATTCAATGGGAGATTTGACAGTGATGTTGATTCATTATTTGATGATGGATGGATATTTTTTATGTGATCTCCTAGGAGGGGATGTTAGATCATGATGTCATGATATGCTCTTGATTCTATAATTGAAATTTTAATAATAGTCTTGTTTGGTTCCCTTTGGTTTTTAGTGATAATCATTTTTTGGAGCTTCATGATTTTGCAAGTTTGTATTTGAATTTAGCATGGATTGATTGGTGGATGTTCATGGAGACTAGAGAGACTTGGGTGAGGCTAAGAGATCTCTTATTTATGAGATAATATGTTAAGATGGTTACTCTTTTTTTATTATTTTAGCATTAAGACCAAGGATCCTACACTTGGTTATGGATATGAATCTATTATGGACCTGAAGAGAAGATTGTCATTGCTTGGTGTTGTGTGCATAAGATAATCATGTATCCCACTCTTGGTCTACTTGGCAGGTGGATGATCTAGGAGGTATTATCCACTTGATTATCAGAGGCATTCTTTATTTTGTATCTTGTCTTCTCATATAAGTTTGTCTTGCATATAAAATTTATGAAGACTTGTTGAGAATAAGATGCATGGTTTATGGATTTTTTTGTTCTCCTTGTTTTGGTTTTGAGCTATGGATTTAGTTCTAAAGACTTATTTGGAGAGGTGTAGGAAATGGTTTTGTGGATTTAGGAATATTCCCTTTGTTGTGTGAATGATTGGCTGGTTTAATCTATCTTCAGTATGAGAGGTTTACATCTAGATTGCTACCATATTTTTCATTTGGTTTGAATGTTAGATGTTGATATCCTTTCAGTTTGGAATGGTGAAGGAGATCTTACATTACACAAATTGGTACATGTTAGTGTGGAACAAGGATATGGTTTGATTTTTAGGTTCTCTCTTTGGTCACGGTATTCTTCTTGGATGTTTGTATTCACATGGTTGACTGTGAAGAACTTGGGAGAGCTATAAAAACTAGTGGTGAGAGAGGTATTGCAACATATTTGTTTGTAGGATTTGCATATCATTATATGTTTCCTTTACACTATGTAATAAAGGAGTTAGCCGCATCCTCTATGTGAAGTACTATAGGTAGAATTGGTACACCTTGATCTATTTTCAAATTTGACATTACTCATGTAGTGGGATTTTTTGGATATATGTTTGGTTATCCTCTATAATATCTTGGTTTGTTGGTTACTGATGTGATGGTGAGTTTTCATAGTTAATTGGATTTGGATCTACGAGTTATGGAGGTTGTGGATTAGCTAACCATTTTCTTGTAGTGGGAAGACTCAGATGTGGACTATCTATATCCATGAGATTGTTTAAGTGCTAATGCAAACTTGTTAGTTGACCTTGTATGTGGTCATTTGTTCATTGATATGATGCATTGAGATAGGAGGATGGATATATAGAGACTTGATTACAGTTTTTGGGTTGGTATGTTGATGACATGAAGTTCTATCTATGTGATGGTATACCTTGGTTTGAGGTATGGTTAGATTTGATGAGTTGAAATTTGTTGTGGTTGTTATTCTAGGCAGTATGATTAAGGAAACTACTCAGATCTTGTGTTACCATTTGAATTTGATGCTTGTGTTCATGTAAATATTGGTGTAGGTTTTAGTGATAGTTGATATGTTTCATCTTGGCATGCTCCTTTTTGTTCCATAGGTGGCATGTTGGAGGATGTAAGTATTTTTTTGCTTGATGGTGGTTATTATGGTTGCTTTTGTAGGTATCTTGTTGGAGCATGAGAGCATGGTGAAGATTTAGATGGTACATGTTTGGATAAGGGATGTTTTTCCCTTGTTTGTGATTCATATGGGTGTATTTATAATGTTGATTTCAAGTGGGAGAATGTTAGGATTAAGGTTTTCCACCTTGTATATCCTATGTCATGGTTCCAACATCCTTGGAAAGTGTCTCTAGGCACTTAGGGTGTATTGGGAATATATTTTGTAATATCAATTCTCTCCATTGTTTGTAATATAATTGTTGTCACATGAAATTTCACTCCGTTGAGCATGAAGCTCAACATTCCAATGACACAATGGAAATGACCTCAAGGTGTGGGACCTTTGTGCATATGAGTTTGAATCTCTGGAGAAGTTTGACTTCCTTTTTCAATCCTAGTGCAATGTGTTGGTCCAACCCAACAAATGAAATTCTACCACTAACAACTCACAAGGAAAAGGGGAGAAGGAGAACATGAAAGGGAAAATGGAGGTGATACATCAAGATGGAAAGGTCGCTTCTTATTGACCAAGATTACATTGCACCTCATTGAAGAGGAGTAAGGGGACTTTCACAATCTCTGCTTGGTCGAATTTCAGAGGCATACAAGAAGGTTAGGGCTTAATAAGGCACTAGAAGGAAAGAAGGTTTCACAACCAGCAACAGTAAACAATTCAACACAACATATATGCATGAAAAATATAAGAAAACACTCAGATATGCAAGGTAATAACTTATTCAAACACAAAAGAGCTAAGAAGAGGAAACTTGATCCATTCCTTTGATATAGAGGAAAAAATCTATCCTTTACAATAAAAAGGATGTAAAATACATGTCTACTAAAGAAAAACCCCAGAGGAGCTAGAAGAAGAACCCTAAAAAAATATACAAGTGTTGCCTTTATAGATCGGGCATAACTGAGATGAACAATAACTAACCCTAACCTAGCTAGGGTTACAAATCAAAGAGATATGATCAAGAAACCCTAAGATCTATTCAAGAAACTTGTGCCCAAAAATTTATGCCAAGAAGAGCCATGGGTACTATACCTGCCATGAAAATCATACCAAGAAGGACCTAGAGAAGACATAGCTAGCACGACATCACCCTGCCATGAATATTTGCCTCAAAAATTCATGAAGATCCTCCACTAAATTTGTGAAATAGGTATGGGAATGGTCAAAGAGGATGAGCAACAACAATGAATTGGCATGGCACCCACAAATCCACCAGGAGAATGGAAATGCATTAGTCATCCTTAAACCCTAAAAAAGACAAGCTTAGTCATTGGGAGCAGGTGCGCATTAATGACGTCGCCTAGAAAAAAACATGCCAAACATAGATTGTTAAGGCGTCGGACCCAAAATTTCACCTTTACAAGCTTTGGAATTAAACGGTGTTGAGCCCCAAAAAAATGCATCTATCAACCATCAGAGATTGGGTAGTTGAATATTGGGAGTTGGCCATATAGCTTGCATGTGCTTACATCAAACTCACTGTTGTTAACGATTGGGCGTCAGGCCAACAACTTACCACATGCATAGAAGAAAGGAGAAGCAAGGAGCCATAAAGAAGAAAGAAACGTCGGGGGTTGAACCTCAGACCGTCTGAGGTCGGGAGGAAGGCTTACCCCTAAAATTCAGAGGTAAGGAGGAAGCAATACTCCCAAAGCCTGAAAACATAACGCTTAGTCATATTTTTGAAAGGAAGTTAATGAAGAGACAAGAAGATGTAGGGGAAGGTGAAAAAGAATAGACTTCTGAGGTCAGACCTTGGACCGTTGGAGGTTGGACCTGTAGACACTGAAAAATGTCCTAAATTCTACGAGCAACTTTTTTCCTTAGTCATCATCCTCTAATAATTAAATAATTTTAATTATTTAATTATTCCTGATCATATTCCTTTATTAATTATATAATTATTTAATTATTTAATTAATTCACTTTCTAATCTCTATTCTATCCTGATCAATTAAAATAAATTAATTACGTCACTAATACCCCTTTCTTCAATAATTAAATAAATAATTATTTATCTTTCATCACATGTCTATAGTCAGATAATAATAATTATTTGACCTTTTATTCTTCTATAATTAAATAGTTGATGAAATTATTTATTTATGTGTCATTCTTCTCCTTTAAATAATTGATCCAAATCAATTATCCATATTTAATTTATATCTCCTCTTTTTAAATTTATGAATTTAATTAAATCTCCTTTCTCATTTCCTCCAAATAAATTATTTATTTGCCACTTGTCATCCTCCTCCATTTTTGAATAAATAATTTAACCCTCCATTTTGGTCAAAGATCCCCTGTCATTATTTCATGTCATAGCTTGCATGTCCTGCATGTCTATCATAGCCGTTAGACGTCATAGCCGTCGGCGTCATATCTTTTCCATGCATGGCATATTCTGGTTGCATCAATTTTCAATCGTAGATCTTGGAATCTTTCTAGAAACTTGATCTTGGCCTTCCATTTCATAACCTCCCTCTCATGAATCCTCATCCATTGATCTTAGAATCTTTCTAGAAGATCAATCTTGTTCGTCCATTCGAATGGTTATTTATAAAAGCAACCTTTCTCCTCTATTTTTTATTGAACAGTCATTTTGTCTCCAAATTTCTACTTACAATTTGCAGGTATTTGCATAAGTTAGACTAAAAATCTGAGGGCAAAGATTGCAAAAGGAGAAATAAGAGAGCAAGAGAAGTGAATCAACTTCAAGCATGGAGAGTATTTTAGTTTGATGCTTTCATTTTACTCATGCATTGTTTGTTTTCTCTTGTTTGGATGAGGTTAATAGCTTAGATTTGTGTTGGCTGTCACTTTATCTATGTTATTTTATTTTCTCCATCTTACATTGGTGAACCTGACATGAATCTTACAATTTTGCAAAGAAATTTGTTTGTTTTCTTGTTTGTTTTTGTTGTTTTGCAGGTTACAGCCGAGAATTCATACAAAATCCGTCATATTATTTTGAGCACAGAAAAATGGGCATATAAAATATTTAAAAAATATTATCAGGGTTTTGTAGGCCTCGTTCTTAACTTTTCGAAACTTCAAACGGTTTAAAATTTCGTTAAAAGTTATGGCTGTTTTGGTATTTGTTGTTTTTTAAGTTTAGCTATTGAAACCCGCATTTTATTTTGCCTATAACATTTTTTCATGTAGAATTTTGGAAAAATAATTTATGGGTTTTGAATGTTTGAGTTTTAGCTTTCCATGGATTCAAACTATTTAAAATTTCGTTAAATTTTGAGAAAGTTATGGTTGTTTTAATTTGTTGTTGTCATTAAACTTTTCTTTTGAGTTACTAATTTCTTGTTTTTAGCATGTGGCACAGCTTGGAGGGAGTCTAAAAACTATTTTTTTAGAAACAAAAATCGAGCTTTTCATTTCTTTAGGCATAATCAATTTTTTTTGTTTTCAACAACTACAACAAATTGCATGCACGCTTATTGGTTAAAATAAACAAGCATTTCATGTCATGGGCTTAAAATGAACACAAATTGCATTCACAATCATTGGTTAAAATGAACATGCATTTCATGTCATGGGATTAAAATGAACATAATTTGCATGCACACTCATTGGTTAAAATGAACATGCATTTCATGTCATTGGCTTAAAATAAACTTTGTTTGTTTCACATCAAGTTAAACTTTTAAAATGAACAAAGTGTCTTGTGTGTCATCCTCACATTATCATTTGGTAATTAAAGTTTACAAGTGTCTTCAATTATGTGTCACCCTTTGATGCAATAATTGAAGTATCCTCTCCCCTTGCGCATTCATGCGATCCTAGGTGTAAGAGAAACGGTTATTACCTTTAGAACTTGGGCCTTCCTTGGTGGGAAAAAGTACTCACCCCAAGGCGACTCAGACCGACAACGGAGCTCTTTGGCCGAGCTACCCTTGACAAGTATATAAATGTGAATCCTAAGGGAAAACCTAGGATTACGAGTGCATATGTGTCATACGGACCAAGTAGTACTCCCCAAAACCCTATTGAGTGTAACCTCTTAAGGCTGGAGTGCCTTCTAAATGGAGCTTAATCTTGTGCCCCATGTATGGCCACTCGAATGGGGGTCCCGAATTAAAAACCTTTGTGTAGTTGCCAAAATCCTTCTATTTACTAGCGCAACATTGGTCGTTGTGAAGGCATTCACATTCTCGCAGTTCTTAGTAGAGGTGATCAACCTGCCATGGGAGTTTTATGGGGGTTGGAAACTTGGTTGGCCTGAGAAGTGAGTGCAATTTAAGGGGGAGCTCGTGCGGCCAAGCTTCTGGATTCACACGCTAAGAATAAGTGCGATTGGGGAAACCCACGTGGAATCTAACGATTATTTTCCTTGCCTAACCTAGGATTTTGCTTGATCAAAGATAAAATATTGTGTTTTCCAAGTGTTTTCTCAAAAATTCAAACAAACAAACACCATTACACAAATTTGGAAAGATACACATTCAACTTGAAATAATTCCAAATTTTGCAGTCTAAAACCCAAGACCAAACTTGTCCAATTTGATATCAAACAACCTTTGTCGAAAACCAAAAAGAAAATTGCTCAAATATTCCATTAGTGACATCTTTAGTTTGCATTTACCCACAGGTTCATCCTTGCATATCATATCCTTGTTAATAGGGTCATTATCATTCCACCATTCCTTAATCTTGGTCTTAGGTACATTGGCACTTTGCATCCTTATATCCTTGAAAATCACAAAAAAATAGCATAGTTTCATATCCATTTTGCATTGGAACCATGCATTGTCATCCAAAGGTCACAATTTTTGTATGGTCCTCACTAATTTTTCCTTATCCATCCTAATCCAAATTCATGATCATGTCTTCACTCTACTTTGATCTTCTTTGTAGTCAAGCTGAATACCAATCAATTCCCAATCATCAATACCAACCACTCACATACCCTTTTTACCAACAATCCATAAGCTTTAGTCCTTCATCCATCTACCCTCACTATCAAGAGTCCCTTAGCACAATCCATGCCATTGATCCACAATAAATGTCCATTAGTCATCCCTATCCTAACTTTGACAAGGGAAACCAACCTTCCACTAGTCCATTCCAATCCTCCACATCTTATCCTAGTCCATCATCCACTAGCCCATTTCCATCCACTCGATCCCAAGATACATTTGGTCATGAAAATATATTTGGTCAGGGTCTCCAAAACCACATCACATTGCCTACACCTTGGGATACATATCAAAATAAAATTCCAAAGCATGACATCATAGCTTCAGTTTCATATCAAGATCAAACCAGTTCATCTCATGATCCCATCCTTAAGTCCATCCAAGAAGTCCTTTTAGATAATCATTGCATCCAAAATACACCTATCCTTGTTCAAGAGTCTATTCACAACCATGTTTTCCAAGATACACCTATTTTTGACCAAGATCCTACCATTGAACAAGAAATCCAAAATGATCCTCTCATCAACCTTTATACCATCCATGACCAAACATTTGAAGATGATCCCATCCAAACACAAAACACCTCCATTTCCCAAAATGAGACACTTGCCTCCTTTGGACACATACATAATCAAATCAATGATATGGATAACATCAAAGAAGAGCATAAAGCAACTACTATTGATCAAGTCAAAGGAGAACACAAATAAGCTAATATGGATCAAGTCAAAGAAGAAGATACAAAATCTACCACAAATCAAATCAACATCCCAAATGATCAAGAAGAAACAAGCATGATGAATGATAAATCCAAAATATCCTATCAAATAGGATCATCCACCTTTGTCAAAGCAGGCTTTCTTGCAGATGAGAAAATTTTGAGTAATGGTTTCCAGCTAAATAGTGATGGGTTTGCATCTTGCTTTCAAAGTAAAAAATACCCCATCACAAATAGAATATTTCAGAGCATGTAGTATAAAGGAAGAGGACTAGGCCTACATGAGCAAGGCATTATATAACCAGTACAATTCTATGCAAATCCTAGACACCAAGGTGTTGGTTATTCTTTAATCAGAGAATCAAATGATGTTAGTGGTGCCTCCTCGATATTGGGGGCAACTTTATCTAATACAAACATCAAAATGGGGGCCATGAGTAGTCCTTGTCATAAGGTTGCTGCCAACACTCCTTCCATCCATGCCATAAACCATCATTCCAACATAAATAAATCTTCCATTTGGAACCAATAAAAAGAAAATTATTATAAATCCAAAGTTCAAAATCAAATTTCAAAGGCCATTGAATCAAACAAAAATACAAGTGGACAAATAAAGTTAAAATGGATCCCAAAGAAAATTGGATCAAGGAAAGAAAATATTCCAAATTTAAAAGTCAATCAAAATATGGAGCCACAAGAAAAAAGGACTCCCACATATAGTAAATGTCCACCTCCTTCAAAATGGTCATCAAGAAAGGCATATAAAAATGTTGGTTCCAAACGCTATCCCAATCAAAATTCCAAACTCCATCATTGACCATCCCAAGTTTGGAAAATAAAATCTGCTACATCCAAACGTCCAAATAATCCTTCCATGGCTACCATCATCCATCATTCCAAAAATTATACCTCACGAATTCGTCACATATTGGTAGCAACTCTTTATCATAAGGACTCCCATGCTACTCTATCATGATGTGCATATTTTGATAAGGCCAAACATAGTATCAGATAGGATCATAATGACATCGATTAGTTTTATGCAAGTGTTATGATCCTAATAAGACAACTACTCCATCAAGGTCACTATTTGCATATCATGACCTTGGTATCTACATCAACACCATCAAAGGATTCAAAACAATCAGCAATCATATAGAACATCAAATCGATATAAAAAAAATTGTCACCTTGATGTAAACCTAGCAAACAGGCATCTTGTGTGACATCATAAAAAAAAAAAAAAATAGTAAAAAGAAAAAATTCGTTCAATAGTGAAAACTATTTTTATGGTGCTTTGGATAAGTACCATGATGAAATCCTAGAAAACATGCATCATGTGTAAGAGCCCTTATCTATGTGGACCATTATACTTGGGGGCAAGTTGTCTCATCTCCCATACCCTTCGCATGACATTTCTTATAATATTTCCATCTATCTATCCAATCCATATCATTTCCATCCATTCTCCCACCTACCTTGATCTTGATAAGGAATGAGGTACAAACATAAATCATGCTTTGGAAAAATTATTGACATGTCTATCCTTTGGTCATACACTATCCATGAAATATCATGTCATTTCCTTCATAGAATTTATCCAAACCCATATCTCAGAGAAAACAAACTGTTCCTATGCAACATAGTCCTTGGAGATCATATGCTAATTCTTTCAGCAAATAATCCTTATGTCTCCTATCCTTTGCCAAGATAAATCCATTATCCTTTCATACCTATTACTGGACTTGGTTTTCCCTTGTCATTGGTTTAAGGATTCTAATCCACTTATCCAATTTCCCTCCATAATCCCATCTAGTTTTAAGGTTAGTCATTCCAAATGCAATGAGTCTAATCCATACAATCTTGTTATGCAACCTAGTGCATCATCCAAAACATTCCTTGGCTTTGTTCTTAGCGCTGCTGCAAACCTTGGTCCTTTAGTTACATTATCATCCATGGGATATATATTTTCCAATCCTCATGTTGTTTTGGGATGCGTCCTTCCCATATCAAACAACGTCGTCATCTCCATCACCTATCAATTGGTTTTCAGCTTGACTAGGGGCAAGATCATGTTCATCCTTGGGTCATTGTGCATGATTTTTTGGTTGATTGTGGGGATCTTCACATGCATTTTCCATTATCCTTATAGTTATCATCCATAATAAAGTCTCATTCATCCATAATAAAGCGTCATCCTCTCCATGGATTGAAGACCACTGACATTTAGCATCTTTCGCTTTCATATCCATCTGTTGCATTCATTGCTTCCCTTTGTACATAGTAAATTGGTCCTATACTTGACTGGGGGCAATTCCTTGACTTGCATCTTCATGAGAAATAATACATGGTATCGACCCTTTAAAACCTTCAAAATTCAAAAAAAATCATAAAATGTCCTGAAAAAAAATAAAATCCAAAAAACCATAAAATGTCCTGAAAAATCCAAACAAGTCAAAACATTTCAAAATCCAAAAAAATCAAAACATTTCAAAATCCAAAAAATCAAAACATTTCAAAAATTCAAAAAAAAACATTTCAAAATCCAAAAAATCATTAAATGTCACGATTTTTTCTTCCAAAATCATAAAATGTCTTGCAAAATCCCAAAACCATAAAATGCCTTGAAAAAATCCAAAAACCATAAAATGTCCTTCAAAATCCAAAAAAATCCAAACATTTCAAAATCCAAAAAATCATAAAATCCTCAAAATCCAAAAACATCAAAAAAATTCAAAACTCTTAAAAAACAGAGTCTGACTCTAAGTTTGAGTCTGAATTGGTTTTGTTAGAGAGGTTGAACTACATTGCCTCTGCATGTTTTCTACGTAGGCAAGGCTCATCTTAAATGAGCCCCCAAGGCATTAGGTCAGTCCCTTTAGGTTGTCCAAATAAAATCATGACCTAGTATTTTGTCGAATAAGACAAAGTCAAGTCGTGTTGAACTACGAGGTCTATGTGCACTGCTACGTAGGCAAGGCCATCTATCGATGAGCCCCCCGAGGCCCCCTAGGTCAAGTCCTTTAGGGTTCATCGAGTTGGGTCGTGTGCTTGATCTGAAAGAAATCATCATTCAAACTACATCAAGAAACAACAAACAAATTAAATCTTTCATCAATCAGTTATCTTATCATCAACTCAATCAAGTCACTAGTCTTATATGAGAATGGGGCATTATGTCATTTTTCTCATTCGGTCTTATCTCTTGTCTTTTATCAGGATACGTCCTTCCTGGGATTAGACTTTCTCAACCTTGTCATTCACCTTCAGCAGGATGTGTCCTTGCAGTTAGGTGTCGTGTCAACACTTGTCACTTGGTCAACTTTATCAGATGTGTCCTCTACCTCAAACAGGATGTGTCCTTCCTGTGGTTGGGTATTGTCACATTGCTTGGTCATATTCATCAATCTTTGTCAAACAATCAAAGAATCTTGTCAACTTTGTCAATCAATCTTTCCTTAATCAGGATGTGTTCTTCCTGAAACCGGGCATTATCATTATCAATCAACTTTGTCACACCACTCAATCTTATCAGCTTGGTCAATCAATCTTGCCTTCATTAGGATGTGTCCTTCCTGAGGCTAGGCATCATCAATCAAATCATTTTATCAATCCTTATCAACCTATCAATCAACCCAGTCATCTTGGTCAACCTAATCAACCAATCAAATAATCATCATTATCACTGGAAAACACTATCTTGGCAAACACTTTGTTTGTCTGGATTTTCTTATCTTTTCGATTGGTTTTGGGTCAAGTTACTAGTCTTCTCGAGGATGTCCTATCAATGGATTTAGAGGGACGATGATGGATCATGGCCTCTTTTCTTTGTTTGTTGCCTTTGGTTTGTCTTGGCAAAAAGACTGGGACAATCGGGTCCCTAGTATGAGCTGGGGCATTCCTTGTCTTTTTGATTGTTTGTCTCTCCCAAATGGTCACCTTGCACACCTTGTTTTATGTCATACCAAGGTGTTTGTGGTCCATTTGTGACATTTTTGACGCCCAATGATGATAAATATAAAAATGTAAGCATGAAAGTTGGTTCCCTTATCATTTCTTGTCTATCTTCTTTCCCCTTTTCATGCTAACATCCCATCTCCCTTGTTTTTTTCCATGCTAACATCCATCTCCTTCATGCTAACATTTCTTCTATCTTTCATCCTCTAGGCTTATCTTCCATTTCGAGAGCACATTCGTAGTCTTTGAACCCACATGTCCTCTCGAGGGGGCATACCACAACCCTCTTGGTCATCCTTCCCCTTTCTCTTTACACTGGGGCATATTTCAAAATTAAATTTCTTTGACACAACGCGATGAACTACATTATGTCAAAGAGGGACAAAATGTAGACACTGAAAAATGTCCTAAATTCTACGAGCAATTTTTTTCCTTAGTCATCATCCTCTAATAATTAAATAATTTTAATTATTTAATTATTCCTGATCATATTCCTTTATTAATTAAATAATTATTTAATTAATTCACTTTCTAATCTCTATTCTATCCTGATCAATTAAAATAAATTAATTGCGTCACTAATACCCCTTTCTTCAATATTAAATAAATCATTATTTATTTAATTATTTATCTTTCATCACATGTCTATAGTCAGATAATAATAATTATTTGACCTTTTATTCTTCTATAATTAAATAGTTGACGAAATTATTTATTTATGTGTCATTCTTCTCCTTTAAATAATTGATCCAAATCAATTATCCATATTTAATTTATATCTCCTCTTTTTAAATTTATGAATTTAATTAAATCTCCTTTCTCATAAATAATTTAAAATAAATAATTTATTTTCCACTTGTCATCCTCCTCCATTTTCGAATAAATAATTTAACCCTTCATTTTGGTCAAAGATCCCCTGTCATTATTTCATGTCATAGCTTGCATGTCCTGCATGTTTGTCATAGCCGTCGGTGTCATATCTTTTCCATGCATGGCATATTCTGGTTGCATCAATTTTCAATCGTAGATCTTGGCATCTTTCTAGAAACTCAATCTTGGCCTTCCATTTCATAACCTCCCTCTCATGAATCCTCATCCGTTGATCTTAGAATCTTTTTAGAAGATCAATCTTGTTCGTCCATTCGAATGGTTGTTTATAAAAGCAACCTTTCTCCTCCATTTTTTATTGAACAGTCATTTTGTCTCCAACTTTCTACTTACAATTTGCAGGTATTTGCACAAGTTAGACTACAAATCTGAGGGCAAATATTGCAAAAGGAGAAATAAGAGAGCAAGAGAAGTGAATCAACTTCAAGTATGGAGAGTATTTTAGTTTGATTCTTTCATTTTACTCATGCATTGTTTGTTTTCTCTTGTTTGGACGAGGTTAATAGCTTAGATTTGTGTTGGCTATCACTTTATCTATGTTATTTTATTTTCCCCATCTTATAGGACCAAAGGCTTATGCCTTGAAATTTTAAAAAGGTATGAGGGAAGAGGGAAGACCAAAATTCGAAGGTCGAAAGGAGAAAGGAAAAAATGGAGAAGGAATGCAAGGTAAGCAAGTTCGCCATCACTCATCGCTCATCTTTGAAGTTCATTTGAAATAAAAAAGCTTTCAGCGATAGGCGATGCAGGCGATGGCACAAGATTTTGATAGGTGCAACAATCAGAACCATTAGTTGTTTATTTCCCATCACTCATCACTGGAATGAGTTGAGAATTAAAAGATTTTAGTAATACAAGGATCTGATGTAATGCAAAGGAAACTACAAAGGCCATCGCACGTCACATAAAAGGTTAAGTGAGCAAAAATATTTTAGCGATATAAGGAACTAATGTAATGTAAAGGAAACATAAGTCATTGTATGTCGCAGAAATGAAATGAAATGCAAAATGTTTGTAGCGATACACGATGCATGGGAAATAATTTCATCACTCATCGTGAAAATGGAACTAATGAGCGACATGGCTTCAGAAATAGGCGATGCAAAGACTTAAGTGGTGGTAATTAGCACATGCCTCAAAGTTATTCATAAAGAAGGGGCCGCCTAGGTAAAATGAAGGATGGGGACTTAAAATATACTTAATAACCAATCCAACCTAGGGTATAAAGATAAAATATTTCAAAGCTCCAACTTTATAAGACATCAACTCCTAAACCAAAGTGAAAGAAGAATTATCATGCGATGGAGCGAACGAGAACCTAGGCATAAGGGGTTGGTAATCAAATGGGGACAATGGAAAACTTCAAGGGAAACACATGCAAGATGACCCATGGAAGATCAATCAGATCAGATATCAATGATGGATCATCAAATGGGGGCATGAAATGACAATAATACTCATAAGGGGTGATGAGTCTACTAGCAGTGATAAAGGTGAGGTGTAGACATAAATATTTAATATTATTTTCCCCACATGCAGATGCCTAAAATGGGATGATAAAATATAAGGAAAAGGAAAAATGAATGACTATTGGGATTCTCCAAGTGGGTGCTTGGAAAGAGGCAACATGTGTCACTTGGTTTTCTATCATTTATTACATTTAATGTAATGTTTACCTCTCAAGTTTGGGTTCCCAAATTGGAGGGAAAGTATTGGAAGCCAAAACAAGTATCCTTTCATAGTTTGTGGAGGATTTCCAAGGGTTGGGTCATTTGGATTGAAGAGTCATCTTTGGAAGCCTTGTTTTGGGCTTAAGACCTCTTCACACATCTATAAAATCAGCTCTTTGGGTGTAGAAAGTATGAGGAACAATTGAATGTAGTGTTACTCTGTTGGAACAAGGACATGTTGAAGCATAAGGAGGTTGTTCACAAGTGCACAGGTTCTACCATGTTGGAGGAAAATATGAGAATGAAAGTGATAATATTATAATTTCATTTATTTGAAGATAATGCATACTTGATCTCTCTTCTTGGTGGAGTTTTTTTCCCACAAGGGTTTCTCCACATAAATCATGTGTTATGTCATGATCTTGTGTTGTTGATTTTTTCCTCATTGTTGCTATCTTATTATGATGTTATTATTCATATATTTTTGTTATAAGTTCACATAAGGTAGTTTTTATAAGCATGTTATGTTTGTTTTTTTTGGCATCATAAAGAAGATGGATCTAATCATGGTATTTCCAAATTAAGGCAACTTAATTTTCAAATTTGCAAATAAGTTTCAGATTTTCATGTTATAATCTAAGCCTTGTATCTCATCCATCTGAGTGATTTTTGGATAGAGATTGAATTTTCCAAAAATTGGTATTGAATATGTTTATTTCTCATCATTTTTTCAGAGGTGAATCTTCACTAATGGCAAATAGTTCATTTTCAACAGTACAAATTTGGTGAATCTATTGCAACTAATGGGGTGCCAAATCGCTATGATATTATGAATGATCAATCAAATGCATATTAATTTGCCACCAAATAATTTCTAAGGTATTTATAATTAATATTTTTCTTATAGTAACCTACATGCTTGGAATAGGAAATTGCCTAGAATTTCAAAGACACATTTTAAATTACCAACATATTCCCCAATAGCATTAAAATTTTACTTTGAATGAGGACCAATTTTTCCAATAACATATAACTCTATGTTAATTGTAGGGTCATGATCGCCTTGAAAATTACATATATTTTATTTTATCATGGTTTGATTTCCTAACATTTATATGGATTATTTTATAATCACGCTCAATTCACCAAATTTTTAATCTATTATTCTATAATCACATGGAGGTTTACCAAATTTGTACTCCATCATTATACAACTGAACCACAAGATTCACTAAATATGAATTCATATAAATAAAATTCAAACTCTAAGTTAATCATTTACACATGTTCTTCCACTTTCAATTTGGATCATAGATAAGTTATAACTACAAGCATTAGCAATTAATGAAAGACAACTAATAATTTATTTCACTTTATAATATAAGATTCTTGATGTTTATTTATCTCTTTGTTAGTTTGGTTTCATTGTTGCAAATGGTATTGAGTAGGGAGACATCTAGGCTCTAGGGATCTATATTCTATGATTCCTTGTTAATATTTGATTTTATTTGTTTACTATTTAGTTTCATTGTTATATATTACATACACTGCAAAAAATTGTTAGTGTTGAGTCTTTGACTATGAATCACGAGCTTAAATAAAAGGATATATTTTTTTAGATTTAATTCATGAGATATATCAAGTAGGAACAAGTTTCCTAAAAGTGGTAATGGGAGCTCATCAAAATAGAAATATATAATGGCATACTGGCAATTTTTGTTGTCCATCAAATAAAGATTGAGCTACAATACCAAGATTTGTATAATCTATTAACTAACAAGATAATACATATAATTTATGCAATGGATACTAATATTAATATTGCTTAACCCTTCTTCAAATATTATTTAAAGCAATTTCTCTAAAATACCTTATAATGTCATAATCAAATATGTAGGATATATAGTTGACATATTTAATAATATTTAAGTCAACACCATACAAATCCTAAATGTGTATTAGTGTTTAACCATAGCATTAACATCTCAAATGTATGTAAAACCAAGCCTTATAAAAACTTATATTATATTAGCATTTGTATAATAACTTTAATATCCCATTGCTATTCTTTAAACTTTACTATCATTCCCTAAAATAGCAAACCCTAATATGTTCTACTCAAATCTAGCAAACCCATAAAATCTTCATTTTATTTATGCATTTACATAGGTAACCCAAATCACAAATTAGAACCACAAAGAAAAATAAATTGTATACTGTATTGATATTAAAAAAGTCATAAATGTTTTATAAATACTACTACACTAGAAATAATAGATTAAAACATAGCAATTGCAATAACAGTAAACCGATGACTATACACTACAGATAGTAAATTGAGTATACAACACTTAATGAGAAACTAATTGCATATCATACATCATATTAAACATGGCTATAAAATGTAAGAATACACTACTACAACAACTATAGAAATTTGAAACATGAGTGCTTACATCTATGATGACTATAAGTATCATGTAGACTCCATATTACTGATATTCACCATCATTAAATTCCAATATGATCTTTATGTGAGATTGCTACTTTTACAAAGAGGGTCTTCATCCTTCAACCTCCAACAAACCTACAAATTTTCATCCTCAAATATAGGTGTTTGAACACAAGTGTTTAAAATGGCTTTCCAGTTAGGGTTTCTATTTTTTTTTAATAATTATGATATCTATTTAGACTCTTAATCCTTAATACCCTACAAAATAATTTCAAAGGTTGCATTGAATGCCATATCTCACAATTGGTATGCGATAAAGAATACCCAAACCCAATGGGTAGTGTTTTCCTTCAAGTTATGTTTGAAATCATGAAACACATGCACTAGAATGTACTCAAGAGGCATGGGGAATGTTTCTTGTAAATTATAAATATCCTTGGTAATAATGGCAAGGAGTCCATTAGGGTTTGAAAGCCTAATTACCACATTGATGGCAATCAAGATTGCATCTTCCTTTATAGTGTTAGAGTTACATGTGGACCCATGGACCTATGTGACCATTATTAAATTATTATTTTATGCCCCTAAGAAATATTATAGAAGGTATGTAAGAGGGAGGATATAGTATATTTTTTAACAAAATTATGATAGTCTATTAAAATTTTAATGGAGAATATGTTGAAAGTTAAATTAGGACAAATTGGGCTGCCCAAATTTGGGTGGTCAAATATGACAAGTTATGACAATGTAAGAGGCATATGGGATATTCTAAAAATAGCTAGGAAGGCCAAGACCAAAGAGGGGCATTATAAATTTAATCCATGTATTTGGGTGCCATACTTCTCATGGGTTTGTAAATGGTTTTTCACAAACCATTCATAGTTTCTTGTTTTTACTTCATCTATTTATTGGTGATTGAAGTTATAGTTTGTATGGTTGATTTACTCTAGTTTTTCATGTTGGTGATACTCTTGTAATATATTACTCTACAAGTGTATTGTATTCAATTGGTTTAATGAGTAATAAATCATACTGATTTGGAGTGTAGAGTTTTTCTTTGTAAAGGGTTTTCCCTTGTATGTTTGTGTTATGGTATATTGCTTATTTTATTTTCATATGTGTTTTATTTTATTTTTAAGTTATTTTTTTTATAATAGCCTCCTCATTAGATTGGTATAGGAAGAACTTCCATATACCTTACTTCAATTCAATTGTGTGGTTTGACACTAAAATTAAAAAAATAATATTGTGAAAGAGATCTTCTTGGCATTAGTGAAGCTATTGATAGAGAAGTAAGATTTGAGTTATCAAATCTAGACATCTAGTGTTGAGGCATTAACTTTTATTTCAAGAATAGGAATAACTATATCAAATTATAATTTGAAGGAATTTTGATGTGTTTGATTAAGATAGAAAGGAAAGGGCCCTGATCCTATACAAAAAAGGATTTTTTTCTACTAGTCCAAGTCAATTTATGATGCCATGAAACTACTAGAAGATTTTATAGCATTGTGTGTCCAAAGTAGCATTGACAATTCATTTAATATTGACAAAGACTTTGGAAATGCATTCATTTGCTATTTTATTTATTCTTCATTTGGACTTTCACAATTTGAACCAAGTGTGTTGAGTTCCCTTAACTGTTGTGTGCATGTTTTTACTAATATAAAATAAGATATTTAGTTTTGATACTAATGATTTGATTCACAAGGTGAACTAGATGGAAATCCTATAGATTAGCTAGTAATGCAACAAGATCATAAAATGTATTAAGAAAAAAATATAAAAACATAATATAATGAGATGTTAGAGGTTTATTAAAAATTATTAAAAATGAATATGATTAATTTACAAAGAGTGAGGACAAGAATACATTATTCCTCTTCTACTTTAAATAGAATGTATAAATTAGGTATTTACAAGTAGGTGATCAGCTAGGCTGCATAAATAAGTTGGAAAGTGTCAAGCATGTACCTAGTGTGTTGACTATGTGGATAGGGTGATGATAGATGTCAAACCCTTGCAGGGTCATTTGTATCACAAGTACATGTGGTACAAAAAACACCACATGTGAGGTGTGTATGGTTCCAAAAGGTTGTTCACATTCTTTAGCATAGATGTTACTAGATGGTGTACACATATGGTAGCATAACATGTGTATGTGGATGGCCCATGTGACATGCAGGTACATGGTTTGAATAGGCTCCAGCATATATATATTTGTGTGTAAGGTTATAAGATGTGCATGATTAGTATTGTATAATGGTGTGTGAATTGTACATGGATGCATGAAAATAGTGTTGTGTGTAGATGTGCAAGTATTATGTTGTACACACTAAGTGAATTTGAATTTATAGATGATATCATTGAAGAGAAAATGCATAAGGCTACACTATGATCACTCATTAAATCATTTTTAATAGCACTATAAAATTTTAACCCTCTCCTCAATATTAGAGAATAGTTCATAATATACTCATTAACTCAAGACCTAATTCAACACTTTATCATGTAATTTCTCTTTGTGTAAAATATAATTGATACATTTTTATTAGAATTTTAACTCGTACAAGATTATAACTTTTATTTTATCCCATTGGAATATCATTAGAATGATCTACAATTCCTACCTATTCCTAGCATGTGATGTTAGTTGAAACATTGTATTACGTATGTATTGAGATGCTAGATGATCACATTTTGGTATTATTGCTCCATATTCTATTTTTTTGTTTTCTCTATGGCTATTTTATTATTTTGCTTGGTGTAATTGTATTCAAGTTTGTGTGTGTGTTATGTTTCTTAGTCACTTGAAAGGGGATCAATGTTTCATTTTGGAAGTGTTCTTGAGATGCGTGTGTGATGCAAGCTTTCCCGAGTGATTATTAATATGTTTTGGTTTGTGAACATGTGCATTAATATAGATGTCGTAATTAAATGCTATCATGAACAATACCAGTTAAATGTAATGAATTTATCGATATGATGTTGTAAATCATTGGGTAATTATGTGATGCTTCGACTATTTATATGGAGCAAGTATTCTTGACATGTGGGTTGAGTGGTTATAGGTACTAGGTATTTCTCCACCTGGCTCCATAGGTCTGAATTATACCTTGATGATGGTTATAAGGAAAGTCACATTGGTCGTTTATTATTTTTCCTTACCTTTCGTACTCGATCCAAGTGTGAGTTCCTAGTTATTTTACCCATGTTGACTCAGACACTACCATTGATGATTCTGAATACCGTACCCTCTTTGTGGACGTCTAGTGAATGTGTGGTTGATATCTTGTTAAATTTCCTACTTTTGTAAATTTAATTCAATTAATTATATGTCTATATGGATTTAATGGTGAATTTAAACGTTGAATGATAATTGAAAATGGATTTAATTGGTTATTTGGATTTTGGGATAATTTGAGGGAGTTTCAAATTAAAGAAAGGAAAATATAAATTATATTAATTTTTAATTGGGTTTTGGAAAAGGGTAAAATAGCGAAAATCATTTATTTTGTGAAGAAATTATGAGAGGAAAAACCCTCTTTTGGGAAAAATTATGTTTTGTTTATTAGGATGGAAATTGGAGATGAATTTGATGAGGTCGAATTTGTTGGATTAGGAATTGGGAAGGGATTTTTTTTCCAATTCTCATGAGCTCTCATTTGGTGTGTGTGACATACTCTTCATTTTAAAATTTGACCAAGTTTGAGGTATTTTTCTTATTTCTTTCAATTTTGTATATTGGAATAGCTTTAGGGGAGTTTAGAAGTCTCCTAATGCATGTCAATTCATAGAATTGCACGCTTATTTATTTATTTTATGTAAATTTTGAGAAATTTCATTTAAATGAGGTTATAATGTCCATTTTTCAAGAATTGTGTAAAATGAGTATTTTATAGCTTAAAAAAGGGTGTTGGGAACTTTTGTTACCAAAGGGTATTTTTAGATTTTTAGATTTTTAAATTTTTAAAATTTAATTTTTTATGAAATTTTAATGGTGGATTGAGAAATTTTCTACTTTTTGACATATTAAAATTTGAAAATTTTCAATGAAATTGGATGTTTTAGAATGTTTGAACAAAGGCGTATTTCGTAAAATCTAGAAATAAATGTTATGGAAAGATGTCATAAAATTTGGGTCAAATTGGATATTGTGCATTATTTTTCGTGCCTTGATCAAATGTGGAATTGTATTGAGTTTTGGATTGGTCATTGAGTGACCTAGTTTGTATGTTGGTATCCCACCTCATCTCTTGTGAGAGGTATTATGGTATTCTGTAGGGTGGATTCTTGAATCCTTTGTTATGGCTCTTGCTACTTTCTCCTTTGGAGTTCATTTGTTGTATGTTAGTGTTATCCTACCTAAATTTCATATTTTGGAAGAGATTCCTTATTGCATTCTTGAATGTCGTGTATACTTAGTGTCTTACGTGAATGTTAGCCTATATCCCAAGTATCCTTTGTGAGCATTGTTGGGTCTTATGACCATCTCCTAGCACAGTGGGAATGGAAATTTTTGGTTTCATGTGGTTGGGTGGCGTCAAAACCACCATTAGGGTTCAAAGGATCGAGGATCAAGATGAATTCAAGTTGTTAAAATTTTCATGTTTTAATTCATTTTTATATAATTTAATTTGATGTTGAAAGGAAATTTGAATCATTTTTATGTAATTGTAAGTATTTTGAAAAGAACCTCTCTTTTTTGAGACAAATTATATCTGATTGAAATGTCAGTGGATTAATCGTAGTTATGTGCCTTGGTGTTGGTGTTAAGAAAAAATACAAATGAATTGATGTATGCTTATGCTATGTGAGGTTAAAATAAACTTAGGAATATTTAATTTTGGTTTAAAATAAATTTAGTAGCTTGCTTTCATAGTTGAGTGGCCTAGTACTATACCTGGGCAGTCCCATTTTTCCCAAAACTGACTTATCTTGCTCGAAAAATTATCTAAGTCTACTCGGGTGGCCATTTTTCTAGTGGGGAAGCCTATTTTTGTATGTTTAAAATTCCAAAAATTGGTTATCTGTGTTGGGGTGACCTTGTCCTTTGCTTTGATGACCTTGTTCCCCATACAAAAATAGATTGTAAATCCTTTCTACCATAACTAGCAAGTGGTTTTCCTATCCCAATGCCATATTCAAATAATTTTTATGTCTTGTATCTTTCTCATGATAATAATTTTCATCAACTAGACCTTCAAAACCTATTCAAAATATCTTTCTCTTGGAACATGATCTTTCCTCTGGGTTTTAGGACCTTGTATGGGAAAACCATATAAACCATATAAACCAAAGTTGTTCATCATGGTCCCAAGGGTCTAGTGGTATTTTGATCATGTCCTTATGTGTCATCATTGATGAATTTTGGTATCTCTTGCATAATTTTATGGTCATTCCTCCAAAGTTTCCTCATTGTCAAACCTAAGGTTAGGGAGATTGTACACCTAGTCTTGTGAAGACTTGGGAAGGCTGTAATCCTTAATGGTAAACCTTTTTGTGTCCCCAAAATTCCTCATAGGTCATGGGGTGTTATGTAGTAGTATACTTCCTCTTGTGTGATGTCAAATTGTGATGACACATCTTTGGAAGTGTGTGGTTTTCTAGAAGTGACCTATCGTCATTCTAGTTAGTGGAGAGTTTATGCCTCCTGGTTAGGCATCCTATGGTGAGGTTTTGGACTTGTTTTAGAGTTTTAAGTATTTATGTATTTTTATTTGAGGTTGATGATTCCCTTATCATATTATGGTTTTGTGTTACAAGAGAAAGCGATTATGGGTTTGGTAGCCAATAGTTGTGTAGGTGTTGTTTTATCTCTCTCTCTCTCTCTCTCTCTCTCTCGTATGCTCATCATCATGCATATATCCCACAAGTGGTTAGTATTTTTTGTTTGCACTTTTCTTATGAAAATGGTGATATTTTCTTATTGTTCTTATCATTGTGTTGTTGTGTTCACACTACACTTTTGTGCATGTTGTTGTGCAAGTGTGACATGTTGATGTTGTATCTTTAGTGTTGTGGTTGTTTCAAAAAAAGTTGTCTTGTCAAGTTTTACCTTGTGCTTCGAGTGGGGAATTACATGATCACATCCATGTGTGAAAAAAATAGTACTGATAACTTCTTGAGTTCATGTTAAGTCAAATCTCTAGGTAGCTAATGGGTTGGAATTTATTATTGATGTGAAGGTACTTCAGGTTGTTGGTTTAGTTAATTGTGTTTACTAAGTTGTCATAATTGTAGATTTATGGGAATATTTGTTGGAGGGAATATATGCCTTGAACTTAGCTCAATGAACATCCTTGGAATCAACTCACCTCTTACAACCCAAGGTTTTCATCCAAGGTGTTCAAGCGATCAATAAAGAATTAAATATCTAAGATAGAAGAAAATATAAAACTCTCCTAGTTTAGTGTCTATATTTAACCATCCCCTTTACACCCAAGTTGTTCCCAAGCAAGGAAATTGTGAGTGTTACACAAAGATACTTAGTGTAGCATCGTAAATTGTCAACCTTGAAAATTTAACACTATATTTTTCTCCCCTTAAATTATTAAGCCTAATTGACACCATAATTTCATAAAATTATGTATTCCAGAGCCCATTTGTACCACTTTTCAATAAATTGCAAGCATTGAATAAATACATCCAACTCATATGTTTCGCTTAACACTTAATGTCCTAGAAATCAGGGCCAAGACCAATACGCCCTTGGGTGTATGGGCCCCCTTCTTATCTAGGACCCAATTTTGGGCATGCCGATGTCTATATTTTAACATTCAAATTTCAAATGTCAACTTTTGGAATCTATTTTTTTAGGAAATTGAATAAATGCCTATAAATACCTAGTCTTTTCACCATTTTGAAACTAGAAGAAGCAAGAAAGAGATTTTATGAGCAAGCATTATCATCAAGAGCAAGTCAAGAGCAACATTTCAGTGATTTATTGCAATAATTCAAGATCCAAAATCATGTCAAATTCTATGTGTGTTCATGTTGTCATTTTTTTTGTGAAGGCTAACATTTTTGTAGGTCTCCAAAGCATTCAAGAAAATCAAGAAAGAAATATCAAGACCTTGAGGTGATGTGCGTGATTTCATCCCTTCAAGGAAGCCATTGAAGGGTGATGATTTGTGACACTTTGTGATTTCATCATTCCTTCCTTTCAATTATCTATTTATCATTAACATTACCATTGTGGAAGTGGAGAAACTTACATGAGGTTTGACTAAGGCAAGCCCCTAAATGGCCCAACATTTTCTCTCCTTTTGAATTTGCAGATTATAGGTGTGAATAGGATTGAATAAAAATTAAAGACAAGTTGTGTATTGTTGCATTCAAATACCTAAATCTTGTCAAGCCATGGAAACTCACCTACAAAATTATCTGACAACATTCTGACAACTTTACAGATGGGAATCATAAGCTTAGATCTATCCTTAGGGGACCCCCAAAAGTAGAGCATGAAACCCAACAAAGACCCATATGCCCCTAAGCGTCCTAGTCCTCCTATTCAACTCATAACCAACTTTTCAAGATAGGTACATAGTCTCTTGCATTTTCCAAATCTGCTTATAAACTGTTGTTTCAGCTTGTCATTTGTCAAGATCTTGCATTTAGCATATTAGGTCATATAGTCTAATTACGTTAATCATAAAAAATCAATTCCAAATCATTTCAATCCATTTCTAGTACCCCACATAAGGAGATCAAGGTTTGATTGGCTCACCTTAATGGTTGATAGCCAATCTATTCACCTTGTTGATCTCCCTCTTTAATGAAATAGTGGACGTGGGCCCTTTAAAAATCCTACGTTCTTTGCATTGAGTACCTAGGATCCTTTTTCCGTTATTTCATCTTGGTGAACCCGACCTATTAACATCATAAACTTTATGAAATTAGAAGTCTTTCAAACCCTAGATCTAGGCTTTGCTTCACATTTTCTTGCATTTCTCATTAAGGGTTTCATATTTGAATCATAAAATGTCATAACAAACCAAAAATATTGCATCATAGCTTGCATTAGGATGTGTTTTAGTCATTTAGATCAGATTTTCATCCAAAATTGCACTCATAATTGTCACATTTTGTTTACACATTTTCTTACATTTGCATTTCACTTACATTAATAAATTTTAGAAAAACAATTACTATCAAACCTATTTGTAGATAGAAATAGCAAACTTAAACAACAACTTAAAAATTCAATGTTTCAATTTTTAAACCCCCTATCAAGGACTCAAATGCCCTTGGGCACCTTTGTCCTTGTACAATTAAAACAACAAACTTTTTTATAGTTGTCTGTCTTTATCTACTCTGTTTATATGCACTTGTAGATCTCTATTTTGCAATCCATAATTGCATGTTTTTAGATATTTTGCATATAGTTCATAAAGGTGAAGGAAATTGCACCAAAATCATCAATTCCAGGCCTTTGCATCAGTTAATTATTACATTTCGGATCTAAACCAAAATTGTTCAAACATCAACATTATTGCATACTTGTATTTTTCATCAATTTGTCATAAAATAAGCAAATTCTAGAAAATTATTTACTGTTACAACTATTTGGAAGTAAAATCAAAATCCTTAAGTAGTGTAATACATAGTTATATTTTGAATTTTCAAAACCCCTATCCAAGAATCAGACGCCCTTGGGTGCCTATATCTTTTTATTTGTTCATAGTCTAACTTCCTATGAAAAAATACTCTTAGTAGTCTCTATTTGGATCTGTTGTCTAATTCCCAGTCACCTATTCAATAACAATCTGAAACACATTACAAAATCTTGAACCATCATGGCTTGGTGCTTTGGTAAAGTGTGGATGTTCTTGAAATCCTTGGTTGATGTTTCAAGTTGTGTGTTTGGTAATGATACTAATTTTGATAATGACATGCATGAGACTTCATCTCCTCATACAAGCCTTATTGGTATCCTCAATCGAGATGAAGAGAGCATGCATGAATTTATACAAAATTTGTTGCATAGCCTTGATAATAATGTAACCTTTTATCCCTCAATGCAATGGCCTATTCCCCCATACCAACAATCTCCTGTCATACCACCACCTAAAACATTCACTTGTTACACCTGGAAATTGAATCACAAGGCATACCTCAACCAAAATGCATAGAAGAACCTATTGATAACAACCATAACGAATACATACCACCTAATACTCCTCCTTCTTATGATAATAAAGTTACAAACACACCCATCAACTTGGAACAAAGTTATGGTCAAGGTTTTATAATCTTAAGAAAACAAGGATGTAACATAAATAATGAACATGAAATCCACTCCCTTTTAGAATAAATATCGACTAAAGACACTAAGGGAGTAGGGTACCAAAAGCCTTCTCTTTTAAGTCAAACATTTGTTCCACCAACCAAGAAATCTAAAGTCCATGGTTCTCTCAAGAAATTACCATTCCTTCATCCTATAACCAAGATTGAACTAGCATTAGACACACTTCTCAATCTAGGACTCATTACATTACCACCTATCAATGAACGAGAAGATAAGAAAGGAAAGAGTACAAATATGTCTTATCATGCATATCATAGAATACTTGGGCATCTTTTTGATGAATGTCTTGCTTTAAAGAAAATATTGAGAGAATTTAATCCCTACGGGGACCAAATTGACCATGTAATCCATTATCAGTCTTTTGTTGTGCTCCTTGTCATGTAATAGTTGTAGTATCATAACATGCTCGTGCTACCATCCACAAGGGTATAAAATTAGCTTTATGCAATCATATTTTCATATGCAAGGAGAAACATATCATAATCCATTTTGGCTCACCTTTGTCTCTACACTTGGGGGCAAAGGGTTAGGTAGCCTTGTCCTAGGTGCATTCCTTCTAGCAAGGGATCCCTCTTTATCTCCTTAAAGCATTAATGTAGCAAGTACACTAACATTTTAAGGGGGGGCATATAGTCCCCTGCTTTTTTGATCGGTAAAAGGTTATATTATTTTATTGATATAAAATTTAAAAAGATTACAAATACAAATCCAGTACAACTTCGATGAAAGACCTTTCAAACCCCAACAAAAACCATGATGACATCGAGACCCCAAACCCCCCAATATCAGCATAAACCCAACTAGCCATAAGAACACACCTAACTACATGTTAGCATACTTCAACCCAACAACCTCAGAGATCTTAAAACAACTCAAGAGCTTGAAACTATTTTAAATCTTCCTTTGGACTGAGAACACAACACCATTGCAAATGCTTTCTTTTTCCCCTTCTTTGATTTCTTTCCCAAAACTGTTTTCCACTTGTCCTCCACCCTTGCTGCCTCCCATTGCCAATCCAGAAGAGGTTCTCATGGGATCCTACCTCACTGCAACCAACATGCTGATGTTGTTCAATAGCCATCCATACTCCAACCTTTAAATCCTTTGAGCTCATCTCACCTTTCTTTTCTCTACATTCAGGTGTTGCAACCCCATTTTTGGTTCTTTCTAAATCACTCTTCTCTACCACCGTTTCCGCCTATATTGGGGTCACTTTCCCCTGCTGTGTCTCCTTCCGTCTAACCTCCTATCCTGGGATCTTCCCATCCTACCTTGGTACCTCTCTTATCCGAGGCTCTTCTCCTACACTTGCCTGATTCTCCTCCACAGTATGTTTAGGCTGTGGGCTCACTTGTTTGTCCCCCCAATTCTCCACCCGTGTAGTGCTGGGCAAAGGCATCTTTCCACCAAGAAGCAAATTTTTTAGTTCTGGTTTTTGCACATTCAGCTGCCATATGGCCCATCTAATGACATATTCTACACCTAAACGGTATCCCTTCATAGTCCAAAGGCTACACCCAACAACCCTTCAAATACTTCAACCAAATCTCCTTCGGAGGCACCTTGGACACATTCATTTCAACCAAGATTCTTGCATAAGTCAAATGTAAAAGATTTGAAGAATCCTCATCCACCATTAAAACGTTCCCTAGAGAGTTTCCAGTAGCTTCTAAGCAAGAATCAAACCAAAACTGCAATGGGAGATTGGGAAGTCTCACCCAAATGGGAATACTCTCAAAAGTTTCAGTAGCTGGGTTGAAAATTGAATGCCATGGCTTTAACATCAAGATGTGTTTATCATTCTAGTCCCAATGAAAATCACAAAGGATCTTCTTTCTGTCCATTTCTTTTTCAAAAACAACAATAAAAAACCCTTTGGACATTGGATAGATCTGAACATACCCATCCAGAAGAGGTTTCCAAAATTTTGAGATCCATTGGTGAAGGTCATTCAAACCTGGCCAGAACCCCCCGAACCTTCCAATCAGCCCCAACCCAGAGAAAACCTTTTCATTACTGATGACTTCTTGCTCCAGCTCCCTAGCTAAACCCATTGTGATTGATTTTGACACTGGATGGGAGTCATGAACCCCTCCTTTCACCTCCCCAGAGCACTTGTTTTGGCTCAATCTCCTCTATGATCTGGGCTCTAATGGCTCCTTGCCTGCACCAAACCTTCCCACCACCATTAGTTTCTGATGCTCCCACATTTGTTCATTGTTCCCTATGGTCAAGACTCCACCGCAGCTCACATCCTTCCTGCGCAGATCTCCCTTCACGCCACCAACGTCACCAATGCTACTGGATGTTCCATCTGCTTCAAACACACCGAGCTTCCCCTGTGAAGCCCTAGTCTGGCGTAGCAAATCTGGCAAAACCTTCTTTGCATTCGCAAAGGGAAGATGCTCGTTGGAGCCCGACATCCCAATCCCCGCAATTTGGGAGATTTTAATTTTACAAGTTTTCTCTAGGTTCATAGTCCCCTACTTATTGTTTGCATAAGAAGTAGTCCCTTCTTAGTGACGATCTAGTATATATCTCCTAGTAGGAAGCGTGACCTTATCAATCAAAGTGTGGCCTTCTTGATCTGTGTGAGTGTCTCTTTGGTGGTGATATTGGGCTTGATATCTCTCAAGAGCGTGACCTTTCTTGGCATATGGTGTTCCCCTTGGTGGTAATGCTATAACTAGTATTCCCTCAAGCACAAATTTACTTTTTCACGACTTGTCCTCTCTTGGCAATGATGTTATGTGTAATATCCCCTAAGGTGTGACCTTTTCATGTATTGAGAAAAGCCCCTTTGTTATTTTTAAAAATTATCTCTTGTGGTGGTGTTGCTATAACATCCCTTGAATTTTTTAACCTTATCCTATCATCGTTTGTGCACTCCCTGAGGTGAGTTGTATTTGTCCCTTGTGATGTTAAACTTTATGCACTCCCTAAGGTGAGTTTATCATTTTTTCTCCACTTTGTTCATGTGAGTTGAACTTAGTGTAGTGTTGACATAGTATTTTGACAATTTTGTAGCACCTTATCAAGGTTATCAAGGAGTATAACTCTTGGTATGGTTATGGGTACACACCTAGTAAAAATTGATCCTCACTAGACCTAGCGTGTTTCTCATTTTTCTACCTTGTCTTGGGGGCTCACCTAGTGAAAAGCAATCCTCACTAACCAGTGTGCCTTCTAGTTTGTGATTCACCTAGAAAATATCAGACTCTGCTATGGTGTGAGTCATGGACACCTCTTAGAATGGCCACCTAGCATAACACACCTTGCTTGCTAGTGGATCCATGTGTTTCATGAACTTGATGTGGCATAACACAACTTTCTAGTCCTCATGTGAGCTAACATTTATTCGATGGATGTCGTTTGGTATTTGAGACAAATTTAAGACTAAGGTCTCTTTGCCTTATCGACTCAAATATTTTAGTACTAACCTTGTGTTTTTTTATGTGTCTTCTTCATGTTTACATCATGTTTGTTTTCATTTTATCATCATCTTTATATTCCATCACGCCACGCGTTTTCGTGTATGCTTGGTGTTTTTTGACATGTATATTTATGTATGTTATCTTGTTGAATATCATATATGTGCATTCTTTTGTGATTATGTTGGTTTTCCATGGGATCTTGGATCCTAGGGGCTTAGCCATCTCCCTTGATCCCTAGTCATCCTATCTCTTCAAAATTTGGACAATCGGGCCCCTCTTGACATATTTTGCTACATTAGTGTGAGTCTAAGTGTAAGTTCATACTCTCAATAAAGTGGGGGCTAAATGTAGCATCGTAAATTTTCACCCTTGACAATTTCACACTATGTTTTGCTCCCCCTAAATTTTTGATCTTAATTGACCCCATAATTTCCTAAAATTATATATTTCAGAGCCCATTTGTACCACTTTTCAATAAATTGCAAGCATTGAATAAATGCATCCAACTCATATGTTACCCTCGACACTTAATGTATTGGAAATTAGGGCCAATACCCATACGCCCTTAGGCATATGGGTCCCCCTTCTTAGCCAGGACCCATACGCCCTTGGGTGTATGGGTACCCCTTTTTAGCAGGACCCAATTTTGGGCATGTCAATGTCAACATTTTAACATTCAAATTTCAAATTTCAAATGTTGACTTTTGGAATCTAATTTGTGGGAAATTGAATAAATTCCTATAAATATGATATTTTCACCATTTTGAAACTAAAAGAAGCAAGAAATAAATTTTATGAGAAAGAATTATTGAAGAACAAGTCAAGAGTAACATTTTAGTGATTTATTACAACAATTCAAGATCCAACATCATGTCAAATTCTATGTGTGTTCGTGTTATCATTATTTTGTGAAGGCTAACATTTTGTCAGTCTCAAAAGCATTCAAGCAAATCAATCAAGCAAGAACAAGGCCTTGAGGTGATTTGCACGACTTTAGTTCTTCAAGGAAGCCATTGAAGGGTGGTGAGTTGTAGCACTTTGTGATTTCTTCATTTCTTCCTTTCAATTATCTATTTATCATTGGCATTGCCATTGTGGAAGTGGAAACACTTACACGAGGTTTGATTGAGGAAATCCCATAAATAGCCCAATATTTTCTCTCCTTTTGAATGTGCATATTATAGGTGTGAAGAGGATTGAAGAAAAGTTGAAGACAGGTTATTCATTGTTTCTTTCAAAGCCCTAAATCTTGTCAAGCCACAAAAAATCACCTATAAAATTATCCAACAACATTATGATAACTTTGTAGACGAAAATCATAAGCTTAGATCTGTCATCAAGGGACCCCAAAAGCAAAGAATAACACCCTATCAAAGACCCATGCACCCCTAGGCGTCCTAGTCCTCCTACTCAGCTCAAAACCAACTTTTCAGGATAGGTTCATAGTTTCCTACATTTTCTAGATCTGCCTACAAACTACTGTTTCAGTCTGTTATTTGTTGGGATCTTGCATTTTTCATATCAGGTCATATAAATTAATTAGGTTAATCATAACAAATCAATTCCAAATCACTTCAGTCCATTTCTGGTCCCCCAAAAGAAGGAAATCCAGGTCTAATTGGCTCACCTTCATGGTTGATAGTCAATCTATTCATCTTGTTGATCTCCCTCTTTAATGAAATAATGGAAAAGGGCCCTTTACAAATCCTAGGTTCTTTGCATTAAGGACCTAGGATCCTTTTTTCATTATTTCACTTAGGTTGAAATGGATGGATGTTTGAATATTTGTAACATACTTATTTTCTTTAGATATTTTTATTTTATTTGAAGTGTTTTATATTTCATTGACTTTATTTAGAATGTTTTTAGATGTTTTTGTTGTTTTGTATTTGGTTTTGCTATAAAAAAAATTGCATATTAATGAAATGATCAATTACTATAAATAAGAAAATAAATTATCTTTAATTACATAGAACAAATATGGTAAGGAATCTAATTTAATTCTAAAAAATAGAGACTAAGTTCCTTCCCAAAAATAGATATGTACTTGAACTAATTAAGTTTCTCATAACAATCTAACAGAAAAAGTTTATTGGAAGCCAATTTAATTTTCTTAGTTTGAATAAAATTTATTTAGGAAATTTGAAGCCAAATTCTTCTAATGTTTTACCGAATGTTTTTCAAAAAGAAATTTTCTCTCTTGATTATGTAGAATTTTCAGAGGAAATCTATATTAGAAATTCCCCATTCAAAATTATTTGTTTATTGCTAATAACCATTGATATATTTCTTTGGGGTTGTTTGGTTTTAAAAATTGTCAAGATTTTAAAGTCTGCATAATAATGAAAACTATAAATGAAATCTAACCCAACACATATATCATTTTTGTGAAAAATAATAATATAAGGGTTAGATTATAAGTTAATCCAATAAATATCTCTTAAATTCTCAATATTTTTTTAATTTTATACATAATTGTGCTAATTTAAAAACTTTAACAAATTATTTTAATATAAATTTAACTTAATAAGAAAAATAAATATTTTATTCTAAGTAAAAATCTAAATTAAACCAAATCTAATTAAACACAACTAAATAAACTAATTGTCTACAAGAATCTAAACTAATTAAAACAAGAAATCTAATATTAATTCAACTTTAAAACTAGAAATCCACACCTTTTGAGTTGGATTTTACATGTTTGGTCCTTAGGATCATATCCTTTTTATTCTCTCATGTATAAATGTTGGGATAATAATGAGTGTGATTGGTTTGAATAAATTGTAGTTGCATAAAATTGCAAACTTTGGCCTACTTATTAAAAATACTTTCATATATTTAAATGAATTATTTTGGATATTTTGTATGGGAGTGCTATTAGGATGAGGAAACATAAAAAGGTGGATTTGGATTTAATAAAATAAGATGAGAAACAAATTAAATAATCACATTTTTTGAGAAAGAATCACGTGCACAACTACATGTATTGATTTTGTTGCTTTTTCTAGGTGACAAAAACCTCAAGATAAGAAAAACATAAGTTTTTAGGAAAACATGAAAGTATGAGGAAATATTAACAAATAAATGAGAGCTACTAGAGATAGCTAGAGGGACTTAAGAGGTTTGAAAAGTGGTATTTTTCCTTGGAGATACAAGCTAAACTATCATATTTTTATTTTTGAGATATGATGTTAGCTTTTTCTTTTTCCTTTGAGATGCAACCTAACTATCATATGATGTTGGATTTAGCATGTAGGTCTATGTGCTTTTAGGTGCTTATATATTCAGGGATGTATTAGATAACAATTTTTTTTTAAAAAGGAATCAGGTTGTGGGCCATTTGAATCATAGTTAGCTTAGAAAGATGTATGTTTAAAATTACAAAATAGAAATGATAATATATCTAATATATAGAAATATTTTAAAATCAATTGAATAAAAAGTTCATTAAATGGGGTTTAAAATATTACATATCTTCAAAATATTAATTTAGTATTTAGAAATAATTAAGCATAATATCATGGAATTTTATGAAAAAAAATATTATTTTAAATGAGAGACAAAAGGAATTACTATTTGTGTAAGGTTTAGGTGAAACCCTAAGTCATCTATTGTGATATACTTTCAAAAGGGTTAATTTTCCTTTAAGTTTGATGGGTTAATATAAACAAATTTAGATTTTTTTGAAAGTCATTTTCAATTACACAAGTGTCAAATTAAAATATTTGTCCCACTAACAAATAAATCAAGTATGCAATGAGCAAAACCCCTCCTTTTTATTTGAAATGAAAAAAGTTAGACTCTTCATCTAACATTAATGTTTATATTTTTAGGGATTTAAATTTGGGGTGTTATAAGTGAATTTACTATTTTGTGATGAATTCACTAGTTTTAATAGATACATTTTTTCATGGCTTTGACAAATTGTCGTAGTTATAGTGAAATTACTACAACCATAAAAAAAATATTGCAATCATAATGTTTTAACAACTTGGTGAAACAATCAATTTCATCATAATTCAAAGGAAAATTATTGTTAGTGATTTTATACATTTTAGAGGTAAAACCAATCATTTTTTTCTTTGTGGGTATCAACAAGGTAATGATATCATGTGGAACGGTCCATGTGATTAGAAGTGCTTGGGTAGGATCTTAGATTTATTAACATACGAGGAGACACTAGAGAGAGAAAGAATAAGAGAGAGAAAGAATATGAGAGAGGTACATATATTCTTAGTTCCATCTTCCTATAAGATCTTGTACTATATTTTGACTTATTGGGACATGGGAAAAATATCTTCTAGTACTTGTATTTGAAGGGGGTTAGACCATAACTCTTTGTATCTCTTACTTAATCTCAGGATTCCACATCATTGAGAGGAAACTCATCTTAAGGGGACTTTAATATGGGTGAGAGTAAGACATAGACCACATATTCAAGTGAACTGAGGGGTGACATTGACACTAAGCCCAATATGAAGATGATATTGCTTAAGAGATGGTCATTCTAACTATGCAAAAGGTTACTATGGGGATTGTTGGAACTAGGTTAGCTAGTGAATGATTTAGGGCCCAAGGTTATGATCTTGGTGGATAACTTTGTAGATGTAATTCTAGATAAGTGACAATTTATGTATAATCTTATTAGAAAATTAAATTGAATAGAGATAGAGAAATAAAATGAGGTACATAATTTATTTTATTTAACTATTTATTTTGTATATGGTAAACCCTTGAAAAATGTGTATGGTTGTTTATCTTATGCATATTGATTCTTATTATTTTTTTACTAACAAGCTATATTATAGATACTATTGCAAATATGGTTGTCATTGCATCAAAAGATCAACCTATTAATGCCTAATACAACTTCCAGAGTTAACGAATCCATATGAGGCGATTAAGCCATATCACGAACCCGAGTGCTATGCTACACAACACAAGGAGACCAAGGGAACACACCTTGCAATAATCCCCCAATGTAAGTGAGGGGTTCAAAATCGTGACTCAAGATTTGATACAAATTGTTGCAAAGACGGTTGTCATAGCACCAAAGATCAACCTATTAATGCCTGATACAACTGCCAGAGTTAATGAATCTACATGAAGCAGTTAAGTCATGTCATGAACCTAAGTGTTGTGTTGCACAACACAAGAAGACCAAGGGAAAAAACCTTCCAAAAATTCCCCCATCACAAGCGAAGGGTTCAAACCTGTGACCTAGGCTTAGATACCAATTATTGCAAAGATAGTTGTCATTGCACAAAAAGATCAACCTATTAATGCCTAAAGCAACCACTAGAGTTAATGAATCCATAGGAGGTGGTTAAGCCATGCCATGAACTCAAGCGTTGTGTTGCACAAAACAAGGAGACCAAGGGCACACACCTTGCAACAATGTCTTTGCAATAGATACTTATATATATTATAATATTTGCATTACAAAGATTAAAAGTCATTAAAAGGTTGAGTTGTCACCTTACAAAGTGGGACCATTTCCTTTATTATTTTTCATCCTCCAATGTTTGTGAAGTGTATGTCCCTAATGATCTAGTAAATTACTTGGCATGTCACAAACCTCATGGGTGCCAACTTGGTTGTCACATAAATATTTTATTTAAAGATTATAAAATCATGCTAAGGATGATATAATGAGAAAATATGTGAATTGGATGTTGTAGTATTTTTAGAAATTGTAGGTCGATTGGTTGAGGTACACTTGCCACAAAAGTGTTTATCTCTCTAAAAAGTGTGTTTCACTACTACATGATCATGTGTGGTATTTAATAGATAGTAGATATGGATATTTGTATTTACTAAGAATTTGAGAGGTGATCTTGTGTACTATAGGTCTAAGAAGTAGCTTCGCAGTCATTTTAAGTCACGAGGATGGTTTGGGAATTACAATAAGTAATTTGTTTGGTCAATCCTCTTGGATCAATGATGGCGGATCCTACATGTTATTCTATGCATGAGTACCCATTGTGCAAGAGATTGAGCACCATGGGAGGAAATATAATTGGGGGTCAAGATCCTTTCTATAGCTACCATGAATTATATTGGGGTACTAGAGTGGGAGCCTTTACCATTAATCACCCCTCACTATTTATGAGTTAGATCCTGGAGAACTTCACCCTTATTAGAGGGTAATTCCCATTCATGATATAATTACACCTCAAGCAATGATATTGGAAGTAATTATCTAATTTTTGGTATATATTTGTAGTGTTATAAGCTCATGACCATGATAGATGTGGTGGAATAATTTGATATGGATATGGATAGATATGGGAAGGGATGATTTGGTATGGATTAAATATATAACCATGACATCATTGACATATAAGAGTGGAAAATGTGAGGTCCATCTTGTGGATAAGGTAACACAATATCTTTTGGAGATGTACCAAATATTTTTTCCTCTCATGGATACAATTTATGAGAGGATTCAAGAGGCTAGAGAAGAAATTGTAAGAATATTGGTGTGAATATAATTGAATCTTAGGGCTTTGATTGCATGGTTGTGAGGTAGAGGATTAGTTATAGCTAAGAGAATTTATAGAGGATCAACAAGATAGGATATTATTCTAGTGAAAAATGTAGAGAGTGACTATCCCTGGTGAGGAGTTAGTGGTGGACAAGGAAGATATATAGACAAAAGACACTACTGAGACAACAAGCAAGGTGCTTAGAGAGACAAAGGTATAGGTAGAGGTAGGAGGCCCAAAAATATTATAATTTATTGGAAGATAATTCATTTCTAAATTTTCTTATTAGGATAGGCACCCATGCTAGTTGACCTTTTCTATTGATTTCATTCTATTTTATATATTTTAAATATTTGATATGAATAATATATGCTATGATGTATTTCTCTAACTTATTCTCTTTGGTATACATGTATGATTATGGTTGACAAGTTACAATGTTTCATCCATGACATGGGGCCGGGCCTTTTAATTCCCATGATAGAGAGGATGAGAGAGGAAATTCAAATGGACCCTAGGATACCCATACTTGTAGGGTAGCATATTAACATATTTTATCTTGATTAGATTCCTCTTAATATACTATGTCACTACATATAGAGAACATCATATTGAGAGAGAAAATGTGACATTGATGAGGATTCAAAGATATGGAGGAAAATTCACTAATTATATGATGAGCAATAAAATGCATAAGCAACCACATGTTTTGTACCAAAATTAACCAATCAAAAATTAAGAGAGGAGCAAGAGTCCTTACCATTAAATTATTCAATGGGTATAGGGACCTAGTTATTATGTCTTATTATACTTTATTTTTCTTTCTAGTAGCATGGGTGGTCATCATACTCATATTGATAAACATTTACATTTTAATACATACACATATAGTTATAGTAATTTTGAACTTTCATGTTTTATTGTGGATTCATGTTATTATAATTTCATGTTTATACACCTAGATAATTTAAAGTGGTTTTTTATTTTATTCTTAGGTCTATCATATTGTGGATGTATATGAGTAAGGATATGCATGGGTATATATGGATTCATGACACCTTCTTGATATGTCCTTTTACAATCCTACTTCAAAAATAGTGACACAATCATTATGTTGTTAGTTAAGATGCTAAAATTTTATGTTTTGGAATGAAAGAAGCATCATGAGAATTAGAAAATATAAAAAATAATGTCTCATGTAAACTTATGATGAGTAAGAGATCAAAATTTTCACAAATTTATTATATTCGATGGGGGAAAAAAATTATATTCAAATTTATTAGATCTAATATAAAGATATTAGAGTTGGCCAACAAGTTAAGTTACAAGGAGGGGATATTCCCAATAAGAGGATTATTCCTAGGTAATTTATACGTACCATATATCACAATTGGTTGTTCTTTTGATACCTTTTTTATTTTTTGTCTTTTGTTTATTTTTACATTTTTAAATGCAATCCCCTAATTCTTGCCCCACAAAACTAAGAATATGCAAAGGTTCATCACCAAAGGCTAGGATTAGGTATGCAAATGCATTCCATAACCCTATCCTTTACCCCACACAACTAGGTATAAATTAGTGAGGAGTGTGATAGGATGATATGCAATCAATGACCACCTTTTATTTTTTAGACTTTACTCTTGATGAGATTTTTTTTTAAATGGATTTTTTTAGTTAAATCCTAGGTAGTATTATAGGCATAGATATATGGTAAAGAGATAAAAGGGAGTAGTATAAATTGACAAAATCAATCTCCTATAGACAAGAAATTTTGGGGAGAATGTAAATGAGATATGAATTTTCAAAAATCCCATCATGTAGATTTGCCAAATGCAAATATAGGGACATGTGACTTCCATTGAAGCTAAGACTAGAAAAGTGACATTGAATATAAATTGGTGAATATTGCTACACTATCATGATATGTATACACATGTGTGGGTTTTTTTTTTTTTTTTAAATAATAATTTTTGAGGTAAAGAGTATTAATTTTTTTGTGGAACTCTGTACCCTCCATTGTGCATAAATAGAAAGAATCATTACCCAATTCCTCCTTGACCTTGTAAGGATTAGTCTAAGTTGGTCCATATTTTTTTCCTTTATTGAATCCAACAAAAATTATGAGCTCTCATATCCACCTAGTCAACTAGATTCCTTGTGTTATAGTTGTTAATGGATTCATGAACAATTCTTGTTTCACATTTATGCCTTAGTTTGCTTAATCTTGTTGTACTCTGGAGTGTAGGTTTGGTTAACAATATTAGTTAGATTACAACATTCATTTCTTGACAATAAATTAGTCACAATCTTATATTGTAGGTACTCGTAGAAATAGTGCCAATATTACTTCCTTTATTGTTATACATTTTTATGATTTCTCAACAAGTGGAAACACCTATGCTAGGATGATTCAGGTAGTCTTAAGTCTTTGAAAGCACATATAGTTCCAATACCATCACAAGATTACTATCCCTAGTTGATAATTCAATGAAGGTCTTTCCAAAGGTTCAACTGGACTGTTCAGTTAGGTTTCCCCTCTGAGTTGTGTGATTGTCACCAAGTTTACTAGATATTAGTAGGGACTCTATATTTTTGGAATTGTTGTTGGGGATGGTGCTACTTTCAAAGATTATTTTTTGTTATTTCAAAGCTTTCCTAGTTTAAAATTTTCTTTTAGTATTAGGATAATTAGGTTTTATCCCTTCAAATACCAAAACATTTTACAAACATTGTGAAAGATCCATTGCTAAACAAAGTCATACCTATTGTAAGCGGAGGTAGAGAGACACTTTGGGAAGATTTATCCCCTCAAATCAATAAGCTAGAGTAGATATTGGTGACCATAGTGATCAAAATGAGAGTATTCTTGAAGAAATTTCCCTTTCACCAACATCTGCAACAAACAAAGAGGGGACCTTCCAAACCATGGATGATGTAATAGTGGATGATCCACTAGAACATGAGACTTTTGAATTTCCCATTACCAACCAAGAAAGGAAAACTGTCTTGAAGAATATACCTCCTTCAAAATTTCCAATCTTCTATAGGTTGGTAATTGAGGATCTGGACACATTCTTGTTTGAGTTTGATGTCCTATGTAGGAGCTATGATTACAAAATTGATGCTCATAGGCTCAAGCTATTTCCTGTAGCTTTGAAGGATTCTACCATGAGATGGTTTATGGGACTGGGAAAAGATGTTCTAGATTGGAACACTATGAAAACAAACTTCTTGGAAAAATACCAAGACTATTGTAGAGGAGTTGATAGGAAAAAAGATGACATTTTTAGAATCTCAGAAAGAGGATGAACCATTGGAGAATTATGTAGAAAGGTTTCAATTCTACTTGAAGAAAAACCCACATAATAGACTCTTGGAAGAATCCTTGAAGCTTGTGTTTTTAAGAGGAGTCAATGATGATTATATGGATGACCTTAATCTTATTGGGTCAAGGGATGTGTCTCAATTACCCTTTGAATAAATCTGCAAGGTCTGTAGGAACTATTCAAGGACATTTACCAAAAGGACAAGGGGGAAATAACATCTACCATTGGCAAGACATCCAATGGGGTTTCAAGAGTAGAGTTAAGTAACCTATTGTCCAACATGAAAGAAGATATTATCAGTCATCTAGCTATACAGTTGGACACTCTACATGTGAAGAAAAAGTAGGAGGGAGCTGAAGCAATACTTACTAAATACTGCCCCAATTTCAGACAAAGAAAAGCCAATTGCAAGTGTAAAAGGGTGGCAAGTATCACAAAAGACAAACTAGAGAAACTAGATTTTCAACCACTAGAAGGTGAAGATGGATAGTTGTTCTAAATTGCACAAAGAAGGCCATGGAAACCAAGACAAGGTATGCCACAAGACCCTTTAAATTTCAATACATCATTTCTAGCTAGTAATTAGAATTTCTCTACTTGGAACACCTAGCCTTGGCCAAATACCCAAAACCAATCGAAAAACCCTCAGTAATGGAAAAATCCTCAACAAAATTGGAACCATCAACAACCAAATGTATGGCCACAACAAGATTCCTAAGGTTCTAATTAGAACCCTCAATGGCTAGTGCAACAAAATTAGTGGCAATCACAATGGAAAAAGGGTCAGCAATGGACGCATCAAAATATGAATTACCAACAACCTTTGCTACCTTCTTAGCCATAACAACATTCCATAATTCCCAATCCATCAAACCCAATATCTCAGCCACCAAGAACACCACAACTATTTGCCCAACCTGCACCTAACCCCAATAACAAGCCTATACAATAGGCCTACACTAACGAGGCTATTCAATACCCTACTTCTGGGGTAGAGGTGAGTGATGTCCACCTCGGGTTAGGGAAAACACTGGCTATGCCTTCATCCCCTCAAATTATTGAGATGGTAGATGAAGAACCCACAATTGAAGCTTTAGAGAATCCATCTTTGGAGCCTGGGTCAAATAAGGTAAACTAGACTATTTCAAATCCAAAGCCTCCATTCCCTAAGCATTTATCCATTCCAAAACATCATACCCAAGCTGAGATAGATGTATTGGGTCAACTTAAGGATGTAAGTATTAAAATCCCTCTCATTCAAGATATCAAGGATGTTCCAATTTATACCAAGACAGTAAGAGACCTTTGCCTTAGAAAGCCAGGGAGATTTAGGAAGGACCCTCAGACAGTTCATCTCCTAGGGAACCTTGCTGACATTATGCTAGGGAATATAATTATCCCTAAATATACAAACCCCAAAAGTCCAGTAGTGGATGTTAAGATAAATGGGACCCTTATCAAAAATACCTTAATTGACTTAGGGGTAGCCATTAATGTCATGACTAAGGAGACAATGCAACTACTTTAGCTAGCTAACCTTAGACCTACACCAACTATTTTATAGTTGGTAGATAGGTCAACAATGAAACCTGAGGGGATCATTGAGGACTTAGTCATAGCATTAAATTCATGGGAGTATCCTGTAGATTTCGTAGTCTTGCAATCGAAGGTCAACCTTGAAGGATATCCACTTATTTTAGGTAGACAATGTTTAACAATAGTAGATATATTCATAGGTTGTAGTTTTGAGAACATGATAATATAAAATGGAACTGTGACCAAGAAATTGGTCCTCTATCCACCAACCCAACCTCATGAAAATCTAGAGCATATTATATGGCCTACCTTGGATGAAGAAGACCACTATTTCTTGCAAACTCTCATGACTATTGAATGCAACCCCCTGTTGAAAAATCAAGATAAGGATGGCATAATTGACCACATCATACAAAATAACTACAGTAGGGACCCACGACAACAAGCTTGTCTTTCATGTCTGCAAGATCCACTGTAGAATATTATACATGCAAATTCATCAGAAGTACCCCAACTTTTTCATTCTCTTCTGCCACAATAATGTGTCCCAAACATTAGTGGACTTGACCTTTCATCTGTACAATCAACATCTAAGACATTGGAAATCATGCCAGATAAAATGGTGAATGTTAACAATGAACTAAATGATGAACAACAAAATTTCCTGAACACCATGTTGTAGACACACACAACGACCTTTGCATGGGACTACCGTGAAATGAAGGGTATTGATCTAGACCTGTGCATGCATAAGATCTACTTAAATGATGGTTCAAGCCAATTAGACAACCCCAAAGGAGAATGAGCCCCAAAGGAGAATGAATCCTGTCTTAAGCGAAATAGTTAAAACTAAGCTACAAAAATTACTTGATGCAGGCTTCATTTACCCTATTTTTGATAGTCAATGGGTGTCACCTTTAGTTTTGATTATATTGGAAAATCTGGTTTTGAAGGGACCCAAAACCCTTTACATCACTTAAGACCAAAATGTTGCTAAAATAGATAAATACACTAAAGCATAAGCAACAACCAACAAAACACCAACAACCAAAAAATAGCAACCCAACAACAAAAAAACAAAAACAAAAACACAACAATTATTTCAAGTTTTTAAAGGTGTTGGCCACCTCGATCTCCTAGTTGTAATGCAGATTGACCATGTCCAAGAGCTCTTTCTTTTCATCTTCAAAGGACTTCCTAAGATTCCCCCTTGTTCGAGTGCACGGTCCTCTAGCCTCATCTTTCACGATCTTCTTCCCATTACCTTTAGAGGTCTGGTCATTCTCAAGCATATCTACAAAATACAACTAGTCTTCCCTTAGTTGACTAATCTTATCAAACAATACCTAGGGATTTTACACTATTTTTAATTGGGCAATGACTAACCTACAATAATTTCCTGATGTGCTCATTCGTTTCCTTTATCTTCCCCTCCATCTCAACAAGGCGGTTCTCACACTGGGTCTTGAAATCAATGAAGGAACACACCAAGTCAACCAACCGTTCAATAAGAAAATCAAAAGAGAATGCCTTCAACTAGTTCACCATGTTTTCCTTCAAGCCTCTGAACTTGATATTAACCTTGTTAAATTCCTACATCACCCATTTAGCAAGCTCACAGGTTCAAGTGGCACCCGACCGCACCATATCCAACAATTCAAACATGGAGCTATTATCATCATTCACATCAGTAAAATCCTCAAAAAGAGGATTGACCTTCAATGGTTATGGCTTCCCAAGGTTAGGATTGACACCAACGTCCTCATAGTTTTCTTAACCAAGGCTTCCTCACTGCTAGAGACCCCATCATCCTCCCCACGGGGAGAGGGATGATGAGTAGGGGAATCTTCAATAATGACATCTGCCACTTCCTTTAGCTGCTCTGGGGTAGCCTTCTTGCCCTTCCTAGCACCTTTTGAGCCCTACTTCTTTAAATTAGCAATCCTTCTTGAATCCGTGTGCTAATTCTCCTTTGCCACATTAACCCTAACCTCCATAGACTGAACCTTCTCCTTACTACCAGACACACCAAAGCCCTCCTAATGGATATCAAAATTCTCATTGGACTAACATCTATGGGAATCACCAGAGCTAATAACAGTATCTTCCCTATTAGATGGGGACTCATGGGAATCCAAATTCTGTATTTTTTTTTTTTGGCAGGGTCATTCTTCCTTAAAATCCCCTTATTTCTCTTTTTAGAGGAAGCTACCATAGGGGAAGAGGACCCCCCCACAGTTTTATCCTCCTCGACATTCCAATCAACATCACCATCAATACTCATTTATGAGCCCGTTGAAGAAGAATCCTCACTATAAACCTTCTCCTTGCCCTTAATAGACTTAGTTGGAGTATTACCACACACATGCTCCATAATAAGTAAAATAAGGCCCTCATAGAGAATAGGGGCCTTCCAATTATTCAAGTGAGCATACATAGAAACTTCTAAAGACGAAAGTAGAAAAAAGGGGAAAGAAACATGCAACCCATCTCTAAAATGATTAAGCAGGGTAAAATGGTACCTTAAAATTTCAATGAAATGGCCTTTCAAATTCACATACCACATTATAACCTCAGCCACATCAGTACATATATTCTTTAGGGAATTTTGTTCATACCCCCAAGCAGGAATATTTATTAGCTTCGCCCATTCATTATCCTTGAAGAACTGAACCATAGCCTCATTGTTGCTCTTCCTCTCCTTGAAAAACTCGTGGCCATCCATCAACAACCTAGTAATGAAGGAAATAAAGTCCTCATTAATAACAAACTTGAAACCTTTCACCTTCAAACATCGATTGTGCCAACAACGAACAAAGTTCATTGAGGCTTTAGGGTTGTGGCCATGGAGCCTCTCTAGAAAAGGAATAAACTACCTGTGCCTCAGGATTCTCCAAAATTTCCGCTTCTTCTTCCAGCTCCCACAAGAAAGTGACTCGACTCTACTCCTATCATCCCCCATTTCTTTAGCCACCATTAACAAAACCAGAGCCCAATCACTCTTGTAGAATTAAACACAGGCTTAGGAAAAAAATACCCACAAAGCATGTGGTAATAAGATGGGCTATAATAGCTAGATCACCCCATATCACAAGCACTAAATTAGATATCATTTCACATTCATTTCTTGGATTCCTCAAGAAGGAGAGAGTACTCCTCCCACACCTTAAAATTATTAAGGTTGACAACCTTATTTGGAAACAAATTAGCCAAGGTATTACCTTCCATATAGATATGTGTGACACAAATTTAATCAAATGATCTTAGCATCATTATAGAATCCATAATAAGATGATCGACGGTCCAACTTGGATTTTGATTACCTAGTAAGCAATTCATAATATCGAGTGAGTCTCCCTCAACCCAAACTTTTGAATAACCCTTATCCAAAGCATATTTTATGCTAATGAATGTGGCTTCGACCTTTAGTTATTGTCCCTAAGAAAGGAGGAAAATGGAGGGTATGTGTGGACTATAGGGAGCTAAACAAAGCCACTAGAAAGGATCACTTTCCACTACCTTTCATTGACCAAGTACTTGATTTTGTAGCAGGTAAAAAGTTCTTCTCATTCCTAGATGGATTTAGTGTCTATAACCAAATAAAGATAGTTCTAGAGGATGAGGAAAAAGCCACATTTACATGCCCTTGGGAACATATGCCTATTATGTTATTCCCTTTGGACTATGTAATGTCCCAACCACTTTCCAGAGGGTAGTGCTAAGTATCTTCTCAAATTATGCTCATGATTCCATGGAAATCTACATGGATGAATTCACCACCTATGGAGAAACATATGAAGAAGCACTCAACAATCTAGATAAGGTTTTGAAAATGTGTCAAGAACAAAATCTATCTCTGATTCATGAGAAATATTTTATGATGATGAATTGAGGGATTTTTCTAGGGAATTTTATATCAAGTGAAGGAATCCAAGGGGATCCCCATAAAATTGAGATCATCTCTAAAATTCATGTGCCACAAAAATAAAGAGATGTAAGGAGATTTTAGGGACATGCAGGCTATTATATGAGATTCATTCGGGACTTTAAGAAAAATTGAAACACCTTTATTTGTTCTACTCACTGAGGATATAGATTTTGAATGGACCACAAAATTCTAGCACTCTTTTGAAGCACTTAAGATAGCTTTGAAAAAATCACCTGTCTTGAGGGGGACAAACTAGACATTACCTTTCCACATGTACACTGATGCTTCTGATTTTTCTATAGGAGAAGTATTGGGACAAAAGGAAGGTAATAAGGAGTATGATATCTACTACATCAACAATAACTTACAAGGAGCAGAACTCAACTACATTGTCACAAAGAAAGAAATGTTGGCAGCTGTTTATACCATTAATAAATTTAGGCATTACACCACTGAGTATCTACTCTTTATCCACATAGATCACACTGCAATAAGGTATGTAATGAAAAAACCTATGGTTGGAATTAGACTAGTTGGATGGGTGCTCTTACTACAGGAGTTTGATATAACGATAGTGGATAAGCTTGGGAAAGCCAATGTGGTGGTAGATTTTCTATCTAAATTACCCATACAATTAGAAGAAGGTGTTGTGGTTGAATCTTTTCTAGATGATAATTTATTTTCTCTCAATGTACACACACCATGGTTTTTTGATATTGAAAATTACTTAGTGGCAGGGTAGATACCATCACATTTCTCTCCCAGAGAAAAGAGACAACTGGTGCATAAAAGCTTTCTATATTCTTGGGTAGCTGGTTATCTATTTTATACAGGTCTAAATAATATTATGAGGAGATGTATAAGAGAGGATGAGGTGTTTGACATCCTAAAATCTTGCCAAGATGAGCCCTATGGGGGTCACTTTGCAACAAAAAGGACAACATTTAAGATCTTAACATCAGGTTACTATTGGCCAAATCTCCATAAGGATTCAATAAATTATACAAGGAGCCATGACAAATGTTAGAGAATGGGAAAACCAATAAGAACATATGAGATGCATTTGTAGCCACATTTAGCACTAGCACCATTTGATTAATGGGGGTTGGACTTCATTGGCTCAATTTCACCAACATCTAATAACAAAGAGTATATTTTAGTTTGCACATATTATCTAACAAAGTGGGTTGAAGTCAAGGCATTACAGTTTGCAAGAGATGGGAATGTAGCTAGGTTCTTGTATGAAGACATCTTTACTAGGTATGGAGTACCAAGAATAAATTTTAACTGATCAAGGTCCCCAGTTCACTTTTGAACTCATTTCTAAATTGGTTCGGGAATATGAAATAAGCCATAAAAAATCAACACCTTATCACCCCCAAGACAATGAGTAGGTGGAGGTTACAAATAGAGAGATTGATAATATTCCGACCAAAATAGTGAAAATTCATAGGAAAGACTGGGTAGCCAGATTACCTGAAGCAGTGTGGGCATATAGAACAACATGGAAAATAACTATAGATTTCACACCTTATGAACTAGTGTATGGGAAAACAACAATTCTTCCAATAGAGTTTGAATACAAGACACTTAGAACAATTGTGGAACTAGAAATGGACTTGACCACAACATAGAAGGAGAGGCTACACAATCTGAATAGGCAAGATGAAATTAGAATGGAAGCCATACATCACATAGAGATCATTAAAAAATAGAGGACTAAATGGTATGATCAATTTATAAAGACTAAAGAATTCGATGTGGGTGATTGGGCTTCATTATATGATTCTAGATATAAATATTATAAGGGGAAGCTACAATCCAGATGGTTGGGACCCTATGAAATACAATAGGTATTCCCCAATGGAGTAATCAAATTGCAAATCATAGATGCAGTTAGATTTTAACTATTGGTTAATGGACACAGACTAAAGATATACAAAAGACCGGCACAAAAAGATGATTTCCTTCTTTCGCTAATGCATAAATATAGCCAGAGTAGTGATTCTGAAATAGATATACTACCACAAGATAACAACTCATCAATAGATACTACTGGTTCTCGCAACAAATTAGCAGATGAGCTACATAGTTCACCTCTTGAGATCACTCAGGTATAATTCCTTATCCCATTTCACGTGCACACACTGCACAAGAGCCACAATCAAAATATTTTTGAAGACCACGTCACTATGCAATAAGGACTTGTAGCATTATGAATAAAATTTACCACTGTTCAGTTCAAGACATGTTGATGAAGGTACCCACAACAATTACCTGTTAGAGAATTCAAAAATTTGTGCCAAATTAATTGCATATCATTTGCATTCATTCCATTTTTTCCACACATGTAGCCATAAGCCTGTCATATCACTACATGTAGCTTGATCACTCCATTCCATGTCACCTATCTCGAATTTCATGCATTTGAACTATCACTTCACATTCCATCAACCATACAAACGACATCCTTTAAATCACATGCACCAACCTGTCATTTACTCCATCACCCATAGCAATTAACCAACGCCAAATCAGAATCAAGCCACATACACTCTTTCAACAACTTCACACGTGTGGAGTTACATTCATCTAAAATGATAGGTACACATTGATTTTCTATAATTAACATAGATTTCCAATGCATTCAATATGTCCTCACATTTAGTTTAGCATGATTTACACTCATTAATCTTATTTCCATAGTCAATAATCATACCCTCCACCTAGTCACATGCATGGAAGTGAGGTAACTTCAAGATTTTAGTTGGGGGGGAGATAATATATATTCTAGAATTTAATTTTTTCTACCAAAAACAAAACACTGAAAAAATACACAAACCCTTTTTGCTTTTTTACCTTTTTGCATTTGCAACCTTTTTGTTGTTTTTTCCCTAAATTTAAAGCCAATTCAAAGCCAATTCAAGATGATTCAAGCTGAAATATAGGAGGGAAATGCATAGCAGTTGAAGTTGCAGTGGAAGAAGTGCATGAAAGTATAACAAACATAGAGGGTTGGTGGGTTGTTGAAATTAAATTTTGAGCTAAATTTTCCAAAGTTTGAGCCGAGTAAGGATATCTCATTATGTGAGGTGATATTGTTAGAAGGGAACCATATGCACACCAACAAGTATTGGAGGACAGGTTAGTCTTGCACATTTTCACAAGAGTAGGATGGTTAGACTACTTTTTGAAGTTAACATAATATAATGAAGACGTGATAAGGTAATTTACAACAGCACTACAACATGACGAAGCCACTATTGGAGGATTGAGGATGGACACTTTAGAGGCTACAATTATAGAGGTATCTGGTCTACCAATAAATGGAACTGAATTCCCTGTCAGAGCAAATGCAGTAGCTGTCAGGGATGAATTCAAGGAGCCTAGAGAAAACCTTGATTCATCATCATAGGGTACCAAGAGATTTTCACTTCCATGGGTATGGGCTTCTTGTTCTTCTTACATTATTAAGTATATCACTTGTGATGGTAGACAATCCCTTCTATATACTATACATTTTAAGCTTTTGAGTCACCTCCATCATAATATATTGGTTAATGTACCTAATTTCCTCTATAATTTGTTAAAGAGAATGGGGTTTGAGTACCAAAGGAAAATAAATGATTCAACTTTGTCACATTACTGTTTGGTTACCCTGTTAGTGAAGAGAAGCCTTAGGGTTCAGTATCCACAGGTGTCTTGGGAAAGATTTTTGATTTGTGAAGACATTAATAATGTTGCAAGTATGAAGGTGTTGTCATTGATGTCAATTGGTTAACTGGTTTCCAACTAGTTGATGTTGTCATTGATGTCATGAATGATGGTTATTGATTGTATATGTCGAGGATATTGAGAAAATTGTAATAAAGAAAGGTTGTAGGTATTCAGTGTTTTCTCCAAGTTTTATTTTGGGATTTTTTGCTATGCTGATGAAGATCTAAGGTATTGTTCTTGATTGTTGGAAGTTGGTATATCTAGATTTTGGGTTTTTGGATTATTGTATAGTGCAAGTTATGTTCACCAGTTGTGAATTGTACTTTTCTATGTATTTGGTTGAGGTTCAGGAGAAATGTTGTTGCTTCATATTTATTCTTGTTTGAGTCTTATGACTTGCGGTTCTCAAGATAAGTTGTTGAGGTCGTGTTCAAGTTATTTTTTTATCTGGAAAGATTAGATCGTGCTAAGGTTGTGTGTGATTAATTGATTTATGTGTTTTACACTAGTTTGGTTGACCTTATGTTTAAAACTACTTATGAAGTTTATGAAAGCATGTTGAAGTGTCTGTTTGGGTCGCCCTCATTCTAATTCCATTGTAGAATGTTTTGGCATCAACCTAATTTGAATTTGTAAATGTAAGTGGTGTGTGGGTGACTTTGGATGAGTTTCAAAGTTGAAGATGGTATAAATACAAGTTGAGATGTTTGTGAATTTGAATGAATGCAAGCAAGATAGATACGAGATAGATGTGAAATAGTGTGATGCAAGTTTGAGCAAATCAGTACAAAATCTAATTATGAGTTTTCAGAAGCAGTGAGCTGAAGGTGTACTCTATCATTCAAGAATGTCTACTAGTGTGTGAGTGAATTATAGTGGAAATATCCATTGCATTGAGATTATTTTCTCTCTGTAACAAATCTATTCTATCTTCTTTGTAATTCTATGGCAGTGAGCCCTTCAGGGGGTTAACCCTTGTTGAATAGTGAGTCTTGTTTCAAACAGTAAGTCATGTTTTGGTAGTGAGCCTTTGTATTCAGTTTTGATATTGTCTATATTACAAGCTAATCCTCACCATGGTTTTTCCCTTATCGGGTTTTCCACATAATTTGGTGTTATAATGTGTGTGATGTTTTTCAGTTTCTGCTTTTGCAGTTAATGATTAATCACATTAGCAAAGTAAAGGATTTTTTAATGTTAATTGATCTAATCTTTGGTGGAAGTTCTTAAAGGTTAAAATTTGTTACAACTGATTCACCCCCTATCAATTATCTTGTTCAACAATTGGTATTAGGGCTTCGTTCCTTGGAGAAGATCTTAACCAGTCAAGGAAGGTCTGGGATGGCAAGCCAGATCACTATTGAGTGTCCTAAGTTTGATGGGACTAACTATGCTCTCTAGAAGATAAATATGGAAGGATATCTGGAGTACTATGGATATGACTTTGAGAAATATTATAAAACTTCTTACACTCCTACAAATGGTCTGAGTACAACCGATGAGATCAAGGCACATGAAGCAAAAAATAAGGTAAAGTTTATTCTAAAGAATAGTTTTTCACATTCCGAGTTAATTAAAGTTGCTAATTTGAAGATTGCTAAAGAGGTCTGGGATGAATTGGAAAAAGATGCATGAAGGAGATGAAAGGGTCAAAGAAGCAAAGTTGTAAAATTTAGAGGCATAATTTAAGCTCTTGCAAATGTCTGAAGATGAGAACATTAAATCATATGTACAAAGAGTGGATGATTTGATAGGTGGAATGCGAGGACTTGGTGCTACAATGGATGAATCCAGGATTGTGAAGAAGATTCTCAAAACTCTCCCTGATGTGTATAGTGAAAAGGTATATGCTATTGAGGAATATATAGATTATAAGACATATAGTAAAGATAAGTTGTTGGGTACTCTAACATCTTATGAAATGAGAAAGCCTAGCTTGAGAAATGGATTGAAGACAAAAACTATTTTGAGGGCTACAAGATCTAAAGATCCGGATGAAGAGAACTTTGATGATGTAGAAGCTAACTTTGTAAGAAGAATGAAAAAGGGATCTGGTAAGTATGAAGGTAAGTTACCTTTTAAATGGTTTAGTTGTGGAGGAATTGGTCACTATACTTCTAGATGTCCGAAAAGAGCTAAGAAGAACAAACATAGATTAAGCAAAGAAAACAAAGGGAAGGTGATTAAGAGAGCATATTATGTAAATGAAGATGCTGATATTTTGGATGAAGAGTCTAATTATGGAGATTTTGATGATAATGAATGCTTGTTCTTGGCTATAAAAGATGAATATACTCTTACTAATATTGAAAGATAGGTGAAGGAAATTCCTCTGGAGAAAGATGAAGATACCGCGATTTGTGCACTTCATGCTAAACAAGAAAAGAACAACTGGGTTGTTGACAACGGTTGTTCACATCACATGACTAGTAATAAGAGTAAGTTTGTTAAACTTGAAAAATAGGATGGAGGCTTAGTTAAATTTGGAGATGATACTAGTGCTAAGATTTGTGGGATAGGTTCAGTAAGTTTTGATGGCAAGCATAATACTGATGATATCTACTATGTTAAGGGTTTAAGGCATAATCTCTTGAGTGTTAGACAGTTGTGTAGTAAAGGATATAATCTTGTTTTTGAGGATGAGAGATGTGAAATCAGGAAAGGATTCAGAAAAGTGATTGTTGTTGGTAAGAAGTCTGAAGGAAATATTTATCAACTTAAGGGTCCTAAAGGAAATTGCTTTATGACTCAGATTAATGACAGTTGGTTATGGAATAAGAGAATGTGTCACATGAATTATGATAATATGGTGAGAATCAGTGTAGTACAAGTTGTGAGAGATTTACCGAGGATTACAAAGCCTATTAATGTTATTTACAAGAATTGACAGTTTGGAAAGCAAGCTAGAAACTACTTTAGGTCGAAGGACCAATCTACTATTGGAATACTGAATTTGATTCATACAGATCTCTGTGGTTCTACAAGAGTGAGAAGTCTACAAGGTGACAATTACTTTATGCTTTTTATTGATGATTACTCTAGATATACATGGGTTACTTTTCTCAGAGAGAAATATGATGCATTAGATAGATTCAAGGCATTTGAGGCTATGGTAGAGAATGAAGAAAATTTGAGAATAAAATGCTTGAGGTTTGATAGAGATGGTGAATTCACTTCTAATGAGTTTAACATGTTTGTGAAGTTCATGGAATAAAAAGACAGTTATCTGCTCCTAGAAATCCTTAGTAGAATGGAGTTGTTGAAATAAAGAACAAAATGATTCAAGGTACTAGATCAAAGATTACAGAGGCAGGTCTACTGGAAGTTTACTAGAGAGAAGCTATTCACACTATTGTTTATGTGCTCAATCGAGTTCAAGAAAAAGCTAATAGTACTAAGACCCCCTATGAGCTATGGTGTGGAAGAATTCCTATAGTCAAGTATTTCAAGGTATTTAAAACCAAATGTTATATCAAAAGGGATGAAGAAAATTTAGGGAAGTTTGATGCTAGATGTGATGAAGGTATCTTCCTTGGATACTCTACTAGAATCAAAGCTTACAAATGTTTTAACAAAAGACAGAGAAATATTGTAGAGAGCACAAATGTAAATGTTGATGAATCATTGAAGAATTCAATTGAAGTTGATGGATATGTATCTGATGAACTTGATTGCATAAGAATAGAAGAGGTTGTAGAAGAACAAAAGAAGCATAATGAATAAGAATAAGATATGGTCATGTCCCCAAAGACACCTAAATATGTGCATAAAAATCATTCAGAAAGTCAAATCATTGGAGATAAGAGGAAAAGAGTATTGACAAGAAGCAGAGCGGCTACTGTTGGTAAAATAAATATGTGCTTACTTTCTGAAGTTGAACTGAAAACAGTGAGTGAAACATGCAATGATGAATAATGGATGAAAGATACGAAAGAAGAACTTATGCAAATTGAGAAGAATCAAACTTGGGAATTGGTCCCTAGACTGGCATATAAAAACATAATTGGATCAAAATAGGTATTCAGAAACAAATTGAATGAGAATGAAGAAGTGGTGAGAAATAAAGCAAGACTTATGTAAGGGTTACTCACAAGTAGAAGTTATAGATTTCCAAGAAACCTTTGCTTCGCTAGCAAGGATGGAAGCTATAAGAATGTTTTTAGCATTTGTTCCTCATAAATATTTCTAATTTTATCAGATGGATGTTAAGTCTACATTTTTGAATGGTGAGTAAGAAGAAGAGGTATACATGGAGCAATCAGAAGGATTTCAGTTGTCTAATCAATCGGATATGGTTTGAAGATTAAAGAAGGCCTTAATATATGGATTGAAGCAAGCTCCTAGAGCTTGGTATGCAAGGTTAGACAGATATTTGATTCAACAAGGTTTCAATAAAGGTATGACATATAGTAATTTGTACTTAAAAATTGAAAATGACAAAATCTTGATAGTGGTTGTATATGTTGATGCCATTATCTTTGGAGGAAATGAAACAATGTGCAAGATGTTTGCTAGAGAGATGCAAAAATAATTTGAGATGTCTATGTTTGGTTGGATGAATTAATTTCTTGGGCTATAAATCAATCAAATAGAGAAAGGGATTTTTATTTCACAATCAAAGTATGTAAGAGAAATGTTGAAGAAGTTTGGGATGGATGGTTCCAAACCGGTATGCACTCATATGGTGATTGGCTGCAAATTGAGTAAAGATGATGATTCACCTAAGGCTGATCAATGCAAATACAGATCTATGATTGGAGGATTTCTATATTTAACTACTACTAGATCGGATATCATGCATGCAGTTTGTCTTGTGGCTAGATTTTAAGAAGATCCTAGAGAAACACATGTTGCTTCTATTAAGAGGATATTTGGATACTTGAATGACACTCCAGATTATGGCTTGTGGTATCTTAGAGATACTAATTTTACACTAAGTGCTTACACAGATGCAGATTGGGTAGGTTGTGTTGATGACAAAAAAAAGTACAAGTGGTGGTGAATTCTTCCTTGGTTGCAGATTGGTGTCATGGTTGAATAAAAAGCAAGATTTAGTTTCCTTATCCACTGTAGAGGCTGAGTATATTGCCGCAACATCTTTTTGTACACAAGTTTTGTGGATAAGACATACATTGAAAGATATCAAAGTAATGCATGATAATCCCATTTCTATCTTCTATGATAATACAAGTGCAATTAACATTTCAAAGAATCCAGTGATGCACTCAAGGAGAAATCATATATCAATAAGGTATCTTTTTTTGAGAGAGAAGATTGTGAAAAATGAAGTAAAGCTTGAGTATGTACCTAGGAAGGATCAGATTGCTAACATATTTATTAAGGATCTTCCTAAAGATACTTTTGAGTATCTCTGGGAGAAGTTAGGGGTTATTGTACCTCCTTTCTTGAACTAGATGCATATGGAGATGCATCAGTCTGGTGGGTCTATGGATCTATCTTTCTTTTGGATTGATGTTTGGTGGCTACCTCTTTGAGGGAGTAGGTAGTGTCATGTGTTGTCATTGAAAGAGTATTTTGTTATTAATGTCAAAGGGGAAAACAATGTAAAACATCTTTTTCCTTTGCCATTGATGTCAAAGGGGAGAAAGTATCATGTGAACAAGTTTATCTACTAAGGGGGAGAAAGTAAAATCATGGAAAATGTGTTAAGAGATGTGTTGTCTTTGATAGTATTTCACACCATGTGTTTCCATCAATGAAAAAGGGGGAGATAGTTGCAAGTATGAATGTGTTGTCATTGATGTCAACTGGTTAACTAGTTTCCAACTGGTTGTTATTGTCATTGATGCCATGAATGATGGTTATTGACTGTATATGTCAAGGATATTAAGAAAATTGTAATAAAGAAAGGTTGTAGGTATTCAGTGTTTACTCTGGGTTTTATTTTGGGATTCACTACTATGTTGATGAGGATCTGAGGTATTGTTCCTAATTGATGGAAGTTGCTATATCCAGATTTTGGGTTTCTGGATCGTTTTACAGTGTGAGTTATGTTCACCAGTTGTGAACTGTGTTTTTTTGTGTATTTGGCCAAGGTTTGGGAGAAATGTTGTTGCTCTGGATTTATTATTATTCGAGTCTTATGGCCTATAGTTCTCATGATATGTTGTTGAGGTCATATGAAAGTTAATTTTTTTATCTGGAAATATTAGATCATGCTAAGGTTGTGTGTGCTTAATTGATTAACGTGTTTTACACTGGTTTGGTCGACCTTGTGTTTAACACTACTTACAAAATTTATGAAAGTGTGTTGAAGTGTGTGTTTGGGTTTCCCTCATTCTAATTCCACCATAGAATGTTTTGGCACATACCTAATTTAAATTTGTAAATTCAAGTGGTGTGTGGCCAACTTTGGATGAGTTTCAAAGTTGAAGATGGTATAAATACAAGTTGAGATGTTTGTGAAATTGAATGCAAGAAAGATAGATGTGAAACAGTGTGATGAAAGTTTGAGTAGATCAGTATGAAATATAATTGTGAGTTTCTGGAAGCAATGAGATAAAGGTGTACTATATCATTCAAGCATGTCTACAAGTGTGTGAGTGAATTGTGGTGGAAATATCTATTGCATTGAGATTTTTTTCTCTCTGTAACAAATATCTTCTATCTTCTTTGTAAGTTTGTGGCAGTGAGCCCTTTGAGTGGTTAACCCTTGTTGGATAGTGAGTCCTGTTTCAAATAGTAAATCATGTTTTGAAAATGAGCCTTCTCTAGCAATGATCCTTTGTATTTGGTTTTGATATTCTCTATATTGTGATCTAATCCTCACCATGGTTTTTCCCTTATTGGGTTTTCCACGTAAATATGGTGTTATTGTGTGTGTGATGTTTTTTTATTTTTGCTTTTGCACTTAATGATTAATCACATTAAAAAAGTAAAGGATTTGTGAATGTTAATTGATCTAATCTCTAGTGGAAGTTCTTAAAGTTTAAAATTTCTTACAACTAATTCAGCCCCCCTCTCAGTTGTCTTTTTAACAAATAATATTCTCGAGGAACCCACAATCTCAAAAAACCTAGAGTCACATGTTGCATCTTTAAGGGAAAGCCCCATGTTTCACCTGCTGCTTCACCTACCCATAGTAGAGGAAAATCAGAGGAGGAAAGTGTGCAAGATCACCACATGCAACATTTGATCAACCTACAATAAAAGAGGTATATGAAATCCCAAATTCTTCTAAAATGCCAAAAACTAGAAAGTAGAGAGGTGGTTCATCTTCTACACCTTCAAAGGTGCAAAAAAAGAAGTCCGCTCAACCAAGGAATTCACACCACCTAAAAAGGAAAGGTTCCATGAGGGGTAGTATTGAGAGACCAGAAGAAGAAAAAGAAAATATTGTGACAATAGGAATTGACTCAGAGCTAAAAGAAAATGTATCTAAAAATTTACATGATCCCACAAAAAGGAAATTGTACATATCCATTACCTCTGACTCAAATTGAGAGGACATTTTTGTTGCAAACAAAACCAGGAAGAGAACTCCAATTAGCCCTGATAATGAGGGTTATGAGTACATAGGGGGTGATGATGAACAATTTTTGAAGGATGGGGAATTGTTTTTAGAAGAAATAAATTTTAGAAAATAATTACAAGAAGCACTGGAGAGGATCAAACAATTAGAAGAATTGGTAAAAAACTATGAACAAAGGGACAAGGAAAGGGAGTTGAAAATTTAGTAATTGGAGGAAAAATTGCATACTTATGGACATGGGTCAAAATTAGACTTTCTTGAACAACTAGTAATAGTTAAAGCAGGAAACAAAGAGTTTGCAATTGAGAACATAAGATCCCCTACCACAAAAACTCCAACCTATCATACAAGCATGTCCCTAGGATATCAACTGTGGAAAGTTACTCAAGAATTTTCTCAACAGAAGGAGAATTGGAAGAAAGAAAAAGAAACAATGGTCTCAAAGCATACTAGGATACTGGAAAGTAAAGATATTGAATTGAAAAGGTTAGCAGTCAAGGTGGAAGAAGTAGCAAATAAAGCCACTTAGATTGTTAAATACAAAACTATAGCTAGGATATATGCTTTATTTTTGCAAGAAAATATCTTAAGTTATTAGTTCAATAAATTGCTTAGTAATCAAACAGTTGCTATGAGTAGGAAATTTGATTTTCTAAATGTTTTCTTTGATGCCACACTAGAAGAATAGGATCAATTGTGTGAATGCTATTTACATAATTATGTTGTGCCTGAAGACATAGAATGGAACCCATTATGTTTGTGGGAGATTTACAATTAAGGGCACTAGCATCATATTTCAGGAATGAAAAGTATAGGGGTGAAATCATGCAAGAATATATGGAGAGAGAGAAATTAGTTGCTCTCCCAATTAGAAGGGTATCGAAAACCCTTGAGGTGATCATAGAAGAATGGCTAAAAATTTTGCAACACAAAGGTGTGGGAAGGAAAATCATGAATTTGAGAATGCGAGATTATAAAAGGATGTAGATGTTGACTATTGGACTCATCCATCATTCTTACTAGTTTGTGCAAGAAAGATGGGATGGTTTAACCCTTGAGTTGCAGAGGAGAGAGCTCGACTCTGTTTATAATTTTATGGCCATGATTGAGAGAACACACAGGTATATGGATATTTTTAAGGACAAAGGACTTGAATGGGTACCACTCACCTTCTAGCCACCAATGATTCTATGCCCGATACCACACTGGATAGGGGAAAAGAATGAGAAATGTGAGAAAGTTGAGGTTATCATAATGAATAGACTTGCATGCTATAAAGGATTTTATTTGAAATAGGTTAAAAGAGTGGATGCTATCACAGATCTCAGGGAAATCACTTTACACTACAACCTCCATCCCTATTTAATTTTCTTGAGGACAAGCAAATGGATAGTTGGGGGGAATGATGAGTCTAGTCATTAGATAGTTTTGTGATGTTTTTATGCAAGCCCATAGACATTATTAGACACTTATCTTATACATATTCCTACACTATACTATCTTTTATTCTTATTATGTAAACCTGAACTTGATTTAAAGTATATCAAAATATGGTTATGATGTGATGGTTATTACATAATTAATGTGTGAATATGTATGAATTGCAATGGATAGATATGCTTAGTTAAGGTTTTTAGTATTGTGTACATGTTTTATCAACTAAATCTTTATAGCCAAGGAGCTAGGGGAGGTAGACTATAGTTCGCAACAACTACGAGGTGTAACCCTCAGCCAAAGGATTTTTTAGACAGTAGAGTAGGGGAGGTTCTAGAATAAATTGAGCACAACGATCACAACATGGAGGCACTTAATGAAGATGATTATTTGTCATTATGAAATTTAATAAAGATGTTGAAGGAGAAGAACCATGTTATAGTTAGGAGTCTAGTGTGACTGATTCAAATATTTCATGTTTCAGTTCTTATTGCGATAGAGTCACAATTCTATTTGGACTCTTCTTCCTTTTTTAGTTATAGTTTAGATTGCTTAGTCTTTATCATACTCTAATATATAGGGAGTGGTGATTTATGATTTCAATTTAGAGTCCTTGTTTTAATAAACTCCCCCATGCCTATATGTATAGCTCAGTGGTTGAGGCATTAGGAGTTAGTTAATTATTCAATAGTAGATATAGCTATTATATATTTTTAGTTAGTTGGTGTTCTTATATAGACAATGTTTATTTATCTATTATGATTTCATAAATAAGATATTCCAATAGAATGTTATGTGATATTATGAAGTTGTGCAATGAATGGTTTTAAGTTATTATGATTGCATTGATCTAATAAGCTAGATTTGGGTTAGACCAGTGGAGACAATCACTTGAGAAAGGACCACTCAAGGTAACTATCCCTCACTTCATTTTATATATAATTACTTCTATTATAGTAGTTATTTCATAAATGCATTTTGTGTTAATTAGATTCCTTTTGTTACAGTTGTTCATGAGCAATTCTTGTTTCACATTTATGCCTTAGTTTGCTTAAGCTTGTTGTACTATAGAGTGTAGGTTTGGTTAACAATATTAGTTATATTCTAACATTCATTTCTTGAAAATAAATTAGTCACAGTATTATACCTATAGGTACCGATAGAAATAGTGTCAGCATTACTTCCTTTATTACTATGCATTTTTATGATTTCTCAGCAATTGGAAACATCTATGCTAGGATGATTTAGGTAGTCTTAAGTCTTTGAAAGCACATACTGTGCCAATATCATCACAAGATTACTAACCTTGGTCGATAATTCAATGAAGGTCTTTCCAAAGGTTCAAGTGGATTGTTCAGTTAGATTTTCCCTCTTAATTGTGTGATTATCACCAAGTTTACTAGACATTAGTAGGGACTTTACAAGAATCCTTGTCACTTCATATTGACATTAATTTCCACCTACTGTCCCTTTTATTATTATTAAATCAACCTTTAACCTTGAATAAGGCATGAAGAAGTCTTGAAATTCAATATTTTCATAATAATTCCGATTGTGCCCCTTAGTACCAAGTCTTCCTTAAGATATATATTAGTGAACATGTTATAAAGGTGTTAAAAGTTAATTTCTACTACTGTAAAAATAATGTTTCCTAGACAATATTTCTTGTGTTATTATATCCTAAATCTAATTTCTCTAGTTTCTATTGTCTCAACTCTCAAAATTAGAATTTAATTCCAACCTCAATTATTATTTTCCTATCAAATTATGAAATCAATTGAAATACACATTATATTCATTTTAAAGTACACAATGCCAATCCATTTTATTTCTATTTTAACACATTTTAATTTAAAATCTTAGGTCATTCATTTCAATCAATTTATCATTACACAAATCCTATATTTGTAATACATGCTTTTATAATGGTGAAATCTTCATAGCTATACCAATTCACACTAAATTTTGGGCTCATTTTGATATAACCTCCATACAATTACATAATGACATGTTGCTTACTTTTGTACAATTTTGGCTCCTTTCCTCATCCCTATCCACCTTGATTTACTCTCACCTATGCACATTCCTATAAATTTTATCTTATCGACATCCTATCTACACCTATTTTCATACTCTTACCTCATTATCAACACACATTTTCATTAACCTGATCTCTACCTCAAGATCTTAGATTCCTCATCTTGGATCACTGTTTTAATGTATGGTATCAATCCCACACAATGCATATTTAACTCAAAATTTTAAATTTTAAAACTAAAATTACTAACTTCATCCCTTTTCTACTAGTTGTTAGGAGCTTACTTGTACACATGTGTGTGATGTTCATTATGTTGGTATTTAAATATATTCATCTAATTTTTTAAATATATCAAGGAACAATCTATGAACACTCTAACATCCTAAATATTTATAAGGATAATTATGAGGAATATCTAGATTTAAAACACTAAAAGAAGAATAATTTAAAAATTATAACTTGAATCTAGATAACTTACATTGTTGTTTGCCAATAATTGCCCGAAGTTGTAAATTTGGTCTTTCAAGGGGTTTGCTTTAGAGTAATGCAAACCATTGCAATACAATAATATCCCTAAGATATTTATAAAAACCACCATACCTTATACATCAACAAAGAGTAGGAATCATGCTAAATCAAGTTACAAGAACATTTGGCTAGCTAATTCATACCCATATTACATACCAAACTTGCAGAATTGGGAATTTATACAAAGGCATGAAATCAACCATAAAAAATCATATCTTTCATAGTGGTCAAGTACAATATGCACTCTAAGTCAATTAATTTTCTACACCATGAAAAATTAATTCTACAATTCATTAGTGATCAAAATAAATATTGAATTTAAGAGCTAAGTACACACTTTGTTTGCATTTAGTTTCCTAAAATTATATTCAATTATTTAGATATTTACATAGATTTTTAAATTAGATTGATTGTGTGCTTCTTGATATAATTAATTAGATAGATCATTATGAAAGCTATTTTTCCTTTACATTTTTGGTGAACCTGTATTCTTTTATACCACCCTAGAGTTTTAACTTATGATCTATACCTTCATTAATTCTTAAGGTTTCAAAACTATAATTTTTATTGCTCTATCATTTCTCACATTTTTATGGGGTTTGCATGTTCCTATCCGTTGCTATTTTATTGGTATATATTCTAGAGTTCATGCCTCACTTTGTGATCCTTGTTTTTGACCACACCACCCATCCTTGGATACTAATTTATGATTTAATTATTAAATCTAAATTTTCACTAATTCTTTTTATTTTTAAAATTAAGAATGATTTATATCACATTATCTGCATGTCTTCCTCTACTACCACATTGCATTGTTTATGCCATAAGCTATTCCTGGTCTAGTCCTTCTTTGAGAAGAAGTACTTGTATAAAACCCAAAATGGATGCCCACTCAAAAGATAGTGAAATTTTATTTGATTCTCCTGTTGAGAGAAACATGGATGATTATGATCATGATTCCCTTATTGAGAAATAAAATTCTACTAATTAACTTGCTAGTTTGGTTAATGTGAAGAATCCTAGATAGCTAGAGTTCACTTGATTCATAATATGTTCATCCACAAGACACAAGGGCCAAAGGTATTACAAGATATGGGTTCTATTTCTTCTTTTAACTTATTTTTGGTACATTTTCTTCCCCTCCCTCTTCAACTACAAATACCTCTTCCATTTTCCCATCTCATTCCATTACACCTTGTAACACCATTGATATGACCATATATTACCCATACCTCCAGTAGTGTACCACCATGTAATGCTTATCCTTTGTCCATATTTACTTGTCTTCATGGTCTACTTTCAAATTGCACTTATCCCATCATATCTAGTTCCCATGTAATTTTTACACCTCTATCCCTATTTCATCTACACTATTGAAACTATCATATCTACACTCATCTCACTTGTGTTATTCCTATTTTTACCACTTTATTCTCTACCATGTATACATATCATTATATTCCTCCAACCATGTCCTTTAAATTCTTAATTACTCTTCCTCCTCCATCCTCTTTCCCAACACATTACCCATTTCATTCCTCATACCAATCATAAACATACCTATACCCACCTCAGAGGACCACAACCTTCCCTTGTCATTGTTTCTTCCTTCACTAAAGATGCACACATTAAGGATAGATCAAGTAAATAAAAAATGGCATGAAATACAAAATGGAGATGATAATGATGAATTTATGGATGCTAGTCACACATAATTTTCATATGATATTGTTACACATTATTTTACCTATGGGCTATGTGGTAGCTTGATTTCAAATGTATAATAGAAAAGGTGAACAAAATATACTCTTGAAGTCCTTCACTATAAGATGTGTGGACTTCTTATATAATGATAGAATGGTTTTTCATTACCCCATGGATCTATTCACAAATTTGAGCTACTATTTTCAACTTATTTGAGTGTTCCCAAGGATAGAACGAATGCATTAATGATTATACATCATAATATTTTAGTCCATGTGTTTCAAATTTCTTACTCTTTGTACATGACCTTGAATTACAAAATATCTTCATTAAGGGGTTAATCAATCCAATTGTGGATAATGTGTATCTTCATAAATTTAAATATTTTATGAATCTATATGCATATTAAAAACTATTGAATTCAAGTTATTAGTAATTATTCAGCTCCAATTACTTCATCACATCCTTCAAAATACCAAAAAATCAAACAACTTTTCCAAGGGAAATGATGCAAAGGATTTAATGTTTTAATCAAGTGAGACCTACTACTTTTCTAACCTTTAAATAAATATTCCTAGGAGTTATAAAAAGTTACAAAAATCCTTAGATGATGTTCTTAAAATTTTATCAATCGATCATTTGATTACTCTTCCCCTATTACATCCATCCAATCCAAATAAGCTCCTTTATAGAAGTTAAAATGAGAAAGCACTTTTTATCTTTCATAAATTCAAAGGAAATAATACACAAACATGCATGAAAATTAAATATAAATTACATGATCTCATATCAAACAACATGATCCAAGTGGAAGTGTCAATGATAATGGAAATCCCTCAATTTCAGTTACAAGTAAATGATTGGGAATTTACATAATCCATTTCCCAATCATACGAATTATGTTAAGCACATGAAACTATTGTTAGGGATGACACACTTAAGGATGGTAGTATTGATGATTTTCATGTTAAGTCTAATGATGCATCATTCTTACAATTTTTTGGGAAATATTGAAACTAAGGCACTTTATTCTTTTTCTTCTCTGTTGGTATGTGGCGATTGGTCATGCAAATACTATACACTCATAACATATCCCCATTGAGGTTCGGGGCCAGGCCAGGCCTCAAGAGGGGGTTCGGGATGGCAACCCCCGACAGTGGGGGTTCGGGGGCACAACCCCAATTTTTTTTCCCGTTAACACGTCAAATAAAAATTGACTTTGTATAACCCTAATTCTAGAAGCTTCCAAAAATATTGTTATAAGCGTCTAGGATGTAAGTTGCGGTGTGTGTGATTCGTGAGATTGTAATATGTTTTGCATTGGATAATAAAATCATTGGGTGGCTGAGTTTCTATGGATGTAGCCTATATCGGGTGAACCATGTTAAAATTTTGTGTTGATCTCTTTTGTGTTAGTCTTCATTGTTATTTATGAGTTATTTAATCTTCATATAATTGTTAATGTTTATTGTTCTAATTTTCCTGAACCCTAACATTCTCCTCCTAGTCAACCTATTCCATTTTACAATGAGGAGAATCTGTAACTAACTATTATGGTCCATTATATATTTTACAAGGATAAATATATATTAATTAATAATATAATTAAATATTTCACCAATAAATACAATATATACATGGAATAATTATTGCTAGAAAATCATGTGGAACCATCTTACACACATTCAAGTGTAGCACCAATGATGAATGATGGGGTATTGATACATACTTTGGGTTGTCTCATTTTATAAATTTAATAGTTGGACCTAAGGAATTACATGTGATATGCCATGTTTTACCTCAATTCCAATATATTTTCTATTTCACTTGGGTAGAAATTAGTCAGAATTTAGTCTTGAATGTAGAGTTTTACAGATTTATAGAGATACATACCAACCTCTTGTGGATTTGAGCCATTTTACTTTGGAAACTTACATTCATACACCTACATAACTTCCATATAAGAGTAAAATAAAAATTCATAATGTGTATCAAATTGAATTATTTGAGCATGAAATAGAAAGAATAAAAAAGAGGGGCATGTGAAAAAAAAATGAAGAACCTCAAGTTGAAAATCCTATGATTGTAAATAAAAAAGGTGTTGATACAAACATGTCTTCTAAAGAGAACCAAAAAGTAAAATAATTCATGAACTAATAAAATAAATAAAAGTAACTATGAAATTAATACACGAACTATACTTTCATGTACATATGAATACATGTCTACCAAAGAAAATTGTTGTGGTGTAACAAATGCTACACATTCCTCCACAACCACAATTAAAGAATCAAGAAATTTTGGTCAAGAAAGAGATGCCTAATGTTCCACTAATGGATAATGTGTTTGTGCAAAGTACAAGGGATTAGCTAGAAGAAAATATATACTAAAAACTGACAAGTCAAGAAGAAAAAATGTATTCATTAATGTAGATAAATATGATGACATATATTGGGACAATGATGATCTTTTGGAGGATTACAATGATCCTTTAAGTTTTTTTTTGATGATTCACGAGGATATTATCTCTTATATAAATCTATACCTATGTTTATATTTTCATTTTTTTGCTTACTTATTTTTAACCTTTTTAGTGTATCTTTTTTGTAGTGTGCTTTACATGACCATTTCACATTCTATATCCTATTTTATGTTCACATCCCCCCAACTTGGGGGAATTTTCCTTTTTTCTTACTTTATATGTGTTTAATTTTATGCTTGACTACAACATCATTCACCATTGCTATGCCCTTCCATGATTTACTCATTCTTCTGTTTTCTCACATTTACCACTTTGGTTGATTATTTCCTTATTTTAGCCTAATCTTACCTTATGCATTCTTATTATTGTTTATTTTTACCATGATAATTATTTTCTTATGATCCTTATTCTTATATACTTACATTTTCATGGTCCATTGATGCCCTTTCCATATGTTGATTAGATATTTATGGTACTTATGTTATCTTATTTACATTTCTTATTCTCATATTATCTCATGACTAGATTGATCATATGCTCTTATGCTTGTTGATTCACATTATATATTGAAATTACATTTATCTTTAGTACCATATTAAACTTCTAGATATATATTACTCAATGGGGGGCACCATATCTTCCCCACCCTAGATTATACCTTCATTATCATATTGAGATTCTAGAGCTATCATTTAAGATTGGGGAATCTTGCCTTCCCCATTCTCTATTTTTCTATCATTACTTATCCTTATTACATGGAGGGAGTTATACCTTACTCATTATTTTGTGCTTAAGCTTCCTAATTATGTTCCTTGAGATATCTTATCACATTGGGGGAAACACCTTCACCTATCTTATTATGTGTGCTCACATGCCTTGTAATTATCTAAGATCCATAATGGGGACACTATCCATTCCCCATACCATATACATTTTCCTCCAAGGCCATTCTAACTATTATTTTACCATACTCAAAGCAACCTTGTACCTTGATGATTATCTCCAATCCATATGATTTCACACCTATTGACCTATATGTTTTATTGGTTTGTTACACAATGCATTTATGACACTTATCAATTTACATAATCCATATGTATAAATTCTTATATTACATTTACTTTTCAATTATTATTTCCCCTCTCATCTAATTCCTTGCATTTGATGGATGCAACCAATTGAAGGGGGGATATATCATCACCAACATTCCTATGTTGAGATTTGAGGTACTAAATTATACTACATAGAGAATTATCATCATGACCAAGTGGATCTTGATCACATGACATGGAATTTATTTATATGACATACTATCCTATCAATACCACATGGGGTGAAGTATTTCAACACTAATTTTTGTACAAGCAAAATTTTCCTAGCCCTACTACCACTTTTTTATTTTTCTAGATAGTTAAAGAACGTTTATAATTTGTTCCTATTTCACTTGTGAGATAGAAGCTACCCATTGCATATATTTTCTTTATTTTGCATGTTCCTATAGAGCATAGATTCCAAGAAGCAGGAATAACACATGAAGATATCTAGTTGGGTCCATTACTTTACATGGATCTCAATATCATTTTATGTCTAAATATTCTTTACATGTGCAATTTATGAGTGATAGTATACTTTAAAATACATATTTATTTAGGATTCACATGCACCTCAAAGTGGGGAAAATGTAATTATGAAATTTGTATAACCATGTCAATTCCCATTAAGTTTGGGCTTATTTTAAGAGAATATATTAATATGATTAGATAATAGTGTGTGACACACTTTTGTGCTAATTTTATCCCCATCCTTTATCCCTATGCACCATCATTTACTCTTACCTACATATATTCCTATAGATTTAATCTTATCCCTTCTATATCTATACCTATTTTCATACTTTTGTCTCATTATCATCACACAGTTTTATGAGACTAATCCTTGCCTCAAGATATTGCATTCCTCATCTTGGGCCATTTTTGTAACACACAAGATTGATCCAATATGATACAAATTCAATTCTAAATTTAAATATTTAAAATGTCAACTCCTACCCTTTTCTACTAGTAGTTAGGAGTTATATTAGTATTAATTTTTTGATGTTTTTTATGCCTTGGTATTTAAATATATTTATTTGAGAATTTTGAAGAAATGAAGGAATCATCCTAGAAAATTCAAACATCTAACATTAACCAATATCATTCATAGGAATATATAGATTTGGAGCACTGAAAAGAATAATACTTGCATCAAAATTCACATCTAGATCACTTGCACACTTTCTTGCTATTTTCCAATGCTTTCCAAAGGTCATAATAATACTTACATTATAATTAAAATCTATATCACTTGTACACTTAATTTTTATTTACCAACACTTTCCCAAGACTATAACATCAATCTTTTAGGGGGGTTAATTGTGGACAATATAAAACATGATTATTCAACAATCTCTCCAAATTATTTATAAATATTTCCAATCCTTACATATTAATAGAGATTATAAATTAGAGTGAATCAAGTCATAAGAATATACATTCCACCAAACTAATTTTATAGGTTACATAGCCAAGCTTTTGGTGTAGGGGCACCATGTCAGTTTTGTGAATAAGGTCTTAAGTTTGGTATTTAGGGTGTTTTGAGTCTAAGGTCATGTAATAAGGTCATAAGAGACCATTGAAATGTAACTAGAGTCATATAGGGCTCATTTTGCAAAAGTTGTCATAGTGCAAAATTGCAAAAATGTAAAAAAAGTGCAAAATGGGAAGTCAAAGGGTCAAGTTGGTTTCTTTCATTGGAAAAATAGTTGAAACTGATGGGTCATGATTTGTAATGCTTTAAAAATCCTTGGTGAACATTGGGAGTAGGATTGGCCATTGTAAATTTGAATTTTGAATATTGAAACCATTGTTTTCTTACATTTTCATAAAGAAATATGCTGCTCCAACATACAGTATGGACTTGTACAGCCTGTAGGGGATCATTTATGCACTTGGATTGATGGAGGATTGATTTAAATTCATCTTGGTTTTTATTTCATAGAATTTCAAGGTTTTTATTGCACTTTTTCTGTTGACTGCCAAAAAACTCAGAATTTGAGGGTTTGACAATGTAAAATGGAATCCTAAGCCATTCCACCCGCTGAAACTTGTTCTAACTTGGTGGAATGGATCATTTAGATGTAGGTTTTGTGTTCTTATTTTTTGCAGGGTCAGGGAAGGCAATTTGTTGAATTTGGAATGATGCCCTAGTTGCAAATTGTCATGTTTTTGGTGGAAAAAGAGGAATTGAGGTAGGGTTTTGTAGAAAGAATGGTTGGAACCTTTTGTAGTTGATGAAATAAGCTTGTGTAGGATTAATGTGAAGTGTTTGAGGTATTGGTAAGGTGAAACAAGGTTTGGAATTTGGAGATTCAATAAACCCTCCTTGAATAAGCATAAACAAGCCTAATTAAGGGTTTTGTAGTTTGATGACATTGTGGGCATTTCTCTTGATGAAGGTTGATGATTCAGAGAATTTGTAACCTGGTTGAGGTCTTTCAAGGGAGATTTTGGGTTGGAAGAGTGTCTGGTTGGGCGATGCTTTGTAAAACAAGGCTAATTGAGCCATTGTCTAGCATAGCAACAATTTTTAGAGGGTATTGTTCTAAAACAACCCTATCTCCTTTTTGGATATGTTAAAGTAGAGCTTAATGGGTATCTGAAATGTCCATTCTTTTGTGGGTCTGGGATTTATTTTAAAAATTATGAAGAAAATTCACTGTTTTCCATGCTACAAGAGGGATATGAAGGGATTGAGAAATCATGCCAAGTTAGGAATTTAAGGGTTGAAGAATTGTTTGAGATAGCTTAAATTGTGATTGTAAGACAAAATCCTCCCTACTTTGCATCAATTGGTATCAAAGCATAGGTTTTTGACCTCTTGAAGGAGAAAGGTTGTAGTTTGAAGAAGTGAAAAGTTGAAAAATTGAAAGACAAGATGCCTCCTAAAGGTAGTGCAGTTCTTGCCAGAGAGATAAAGTTGTTAAAGGAGTCACAAGAAGCAATTTTAGACATATTTTCAGCATTAGAGACAAAGCAAAGGAGAGGAAAGACCATTGAAGAGGAAAGTGACCGAGAGGAAGAGGGTGAAAGTGAAAACCCTCGAGGAAGAGTCCAAGATGATGAAGAGGAATTGGACCCTAAAGAGAGAAGAATCGTGAAGATGCTGAAAGCTATTAAGGGAGATGCTTTTGATGTGAAAATAGATTTGCCAATGTATAGTGGAAGGTTAGATCCTGAAGAAGTATTGGATTGGGTTGATGCACTAGACAACTACTTTGAGTACAAGGAGGTTGTAGAATAACAAAAGGTAAAGTTTGCTAAGACTAAGTGGGTGCTGGCAAGAAGTTGAGTCCACTTTTTGGCCAAAAAGTGGAAGTGTTTTCTCCGATTTTCAGAATTTGACACATTTGACCTTAAAATTTGAAGCACTTAGAGATGGAATCTTAAAAAAAATCACGATCATAAAATGTAGTACTCAGAGTCTAGTTTCTAAATATGTAATTTATTTCAATACCCAAATTGTACAAATTGAGTTTCAATAGGCGTTTCTAAAAACAACTGTTTAAAAGTCACTTATTTTTACCATACCATGCACGTGTACGACATCCATATTTTGACCTAAATTATCGTATTTTTAAAAATCCTTTTGGGAAAAGATTTGTGACTCACTGAAGCTTGTTTTCAATATTTTTTTCTAATTTTTTATTAAATTTTTTTTTTTTGTTAAATTTTTATTAGGCATATTTGTCGTTTTGAAAAATTGTCATATACGACACGCATAAGATGACCTAAACTTATCTTTTTTTATTTTTTATTTAAATTGAAAAGAATTGTCTGAAGTTTGTTCTTGTGCAATTCGTTCATTAAAATATTATGTTGATCAAAAGTTATTAAAATAGTAAAAAACCCTAATATTTAAAGTTTATGGACCAATTTCATCAAAAATTAATTGAAAAATAGAAAAAATAATCCAATTGTAAAAAAAATTACATATATGGAATTTGCATTGTCTCATCTAAAATGGGTTTTAATTTCGTCAAAATTTTTTTCAAAAAAGGTTGTTAGCCATATGTCCAAACTCGGTATTTTTCTCTGAGATTTTTAGGACCTTCAACTTGTAGGTCAAACCAGGTTGAAGGCCTAGGTTCGGATTTCCAATGCTTTTCCCGAACCAAAAAATAAAACACAAACCTGACCAAAAAATCATATTTTAAAAAACAGGATTCCGTTTTATAAAAAATATTTTTTTTATGCTTTTTAAAGATCCCGCTTTTGAAAATTGTTAAACGATCCCATTTTTAAAAATTCCAAAATGGACAAAAGATCCCGCTTTTTAAAATTTCCAAATCTAAAAATCTTCAAAATGGACAAAACGGATCCCATTTTATAATATTTTTTTATGCTTTTACAAAATGAGATCCCGTTTTGAAAATTGCCAAAATGGAAAATTTCCATTTTGGAAAGTTTTCAAAACAAGATCCCATTTTTAAAAATTTCCAAAAATGGATAGTTTCCAAAAATGTGAAGTTTTCAGAACGGTTTTTATGCTTTTACAAAACAGGATCCCATTTTGCAAAACGGGATTCCGTTTTGAAAATTGCCAAAAATGGAAAATTTCCATTTTTGGAAAGATTTCAAAATAGGATCTTGTTTTTAAAATTTCCAAAATGGAAAATTTTAAAAAATGAATAGTTTCAAAAACGACAAGTTTTCAAAACGATCCCGTTTTGAAAAATTTCCAAAAATGGAAATTTTCAAAACAAGATCCCGTTTTTTGAAAAACGGGATCCCTTCTTTTTAAATGAGATCCCATTTTTTGATTTTAGGCATGGGACTTTGAGCCTAAACAGGATCTCGTTTATTAAAAATGGGATCCTGTTTTTGCAATGCCGATTTCATTTTTTTGGCTAAGGCAAAAACTTCCACGTTTCGTGGACTCAACTTCTTACACTTACCTAAGTTGAAAGGTCTTGTTCTAAGATGGTGGAACTACGTGCATGAGGAGAGAGTGAAAAAGGGAAAAGCAGAAATAAGTTCACGGGATAGGATGGTGTCAAATATTAAGAGCCATTTTTTGCCAAGTGATCATGCAATACAAATATTTAAGAAGTTGCAAAGCTTAAAGGAGAAAGAAAAGGATGTCATGGCCTACACTGAAGAATTTCACAAATTAAGTATTAGGGATGGTCATGTTGAAGATGAAAATGAAAAGGTAGCAAGGTATATGTGTGGGTTGAGATTTCAAATTCAGGATGAATTGAGTTTGGCTACTCCTAGGACGGTTGAAGAATGTTTTTAGTTGGCTGCTAGGGCAAAAGAGAAGCTTAAAAGAAGGCAAGAAAGACAAGGAAAAGGCAGAGGCAACACTAGTAGAGGAAGAGGTTCAAGGCAGTCATATAAAGACCAAGAAGGTGCAAGTAAAAGCAAAGACCAAGTTGTTGATCAAAGAGGAGGATTTAGAGGTTTTAGAGGAAGATTTGTTGGACAAGGCAGAGGTTCAAGCTCATTTTCAGGAAGATGTTACCATTGCAATAATTTTTTCCATCTAGCATGGAAGTGTCTAGAGAAGCAAGCTTCTATTTCAAGTGGTGGTGATAAAAGAGTTCAATTGGTGCAAGAGGATGATTGTGAAAGTGTAAACTCTCCTAATCAGCTTGCTACTCCAAAAGTTGGAGAATCCTTGATGGTGAGAAGAACACTACTCAAAGCACCTAAGGAGAAAGAATCAACACGAAGGAGAACACTTTCAAGACTACTTGCAAGTGCAAAGGAAAGGTATGTAAAGTTGTCATAGATTCAGGGAGTACTGATAACATGGTATCCATAGAAATGGTTGATAAATTGAAATTATAAAAGATACCTCATGAAACACCTTATAAAGTGTCTTGGTTAAATGAAAGTCAATCTGTTTTGGTGAATGAGCAAGTGTGGGTTGAGTTTAATATTGGAGGATATAAGGACAAAATTATTTGTGATGTGTTGCCTATGGATTGTTTCCACTTGTTGCTAGGAAGACCATGGCAGTTTGATAGACATGCAATTTATGATGGAAGAAACAATACTTATCAGATTAAAAATGATGGAAACACTTTCACTTTGACTCCATTACTAGAAGATGATATAGGACAGGGTAAGGCAAAAAAGGTGATCATGTTAGGCAAGAAAGAGTTTATAAAAATAGAGGAAGACAAGAATATGGAAGTTGCAGCCACTTCAAGAAATAAAAATGCTAAGACAATAGGTTTGAAAAATGATCCCAAGATTGGAAGGAAAGGATGATGAGTTGGTGTGAAAAACAAATAAAGAGAAGGTCGAGGATGAATTGATTATGGAAATGCAAGATTGGTTAGAGAGGCATGTTGAGGTCATGATAGGAAGATTGCTTTATTCATTGATTTCAAAAGAGGCTAGTGGGCAGTCAAATTCTGTCAGTACATAGGTTTATGAACTTGATAATACAAAGATCCTAAGGGCAAAGAATCTGGTGGAAGAGATGAAAGGAAAAGATGAAGTGATTCAAGGTGAATGGAAAGGACATGTGGGTGAATTCAAGTGTGCAACAAGAGTAAAGAAGAAGGCAGAGCTTTACAAGGTACAAGGAGGTGTGGTAGCAAATAAGGAAGCCATTGGGACATCATTTTCAGAGGTAGCACAAATGAAAGATCACACATCAAGTGTAGAGCAGCATTTTCAAAGAAAGAATCGGTCAAAGGGAAGAGACAATGCATGTTTTCAATACCTAACTCATTGGAAGGGGTCATGCGATGGAGATGCAACTTGGAGATCATTGAATGATAAGATGCAACATGGTTTTTGTCATAACACAATCCTTAAAGGGACTTGAGTTCTTTTTCAGTCCGGGTGTATGATGCAAGGGCACCATGTCAGTTTTGTGAATAAGGTCTTAAGTTTGATATTTAGGGTGTTTTTAGTCAAAGGTTATGTAATAAGGTCATAATAGACCATTGAAATGTAACTAGAGTCATATAGGGTTCATTTTGTAAAAGTTGTCCATACTTTCAAAAGTTGTCATAGTGCAAAATTGCAAAAGTGCAAAAAAGTGCAAAATGGGAAGTTGAAGGATCAAGTTGGTTTCTTTCATTGGAAAAATAATTAAAACCGATGGGTCATGATTTGCAATGCTTTAAAAATCTTTGGTGAACGTTGGGAGTAGGATTGGCCATTGTAAATTTGAATTTTGAATATTGAAACCACTGTTTTCTTACGTTTTCATAAAGAAATATGTTGCTCCAACATACAGTATGGCCTTGTATAGCTTGTAGGAGATTATTTATGCACTTGGATTGATGGAGGATTGATTTAAATTCATCTTGGTTTTTATTTCATAGAATTTCATTAAGTTTCAAGGTTTTTATTGCACTTTTTCTATTGACTACCAGAAAACTCAGAATTTGAGGGTTTGATAAGGTAAAATGGAATCCTAAGCCATTCCACCTAGTGAAACTTGTTCTAACTTGGTGGAATGGATCATTTAGATGTAGGTTTTATGTTCTTATTTTTTGCAGGGGAAGGGAAGGCAGTTTGTTGAATTTGGAATGATGCCCTAGTTGCAAATTGTCATGTTTTTGGTGGAAAAAGAGGAATTGATGTAGGGTTTTGTAGAAAGAATGGTTGGAACCTTTTATAGTTGATGAAATAAGCTTGTGTAGGCTTAATGTGAAGTTTTTGAGGTATTGGTAAGGTGAAACAAGGTTTGGAATTTGGAGATTCAATAAACCCTCCTTGAACAAGCATGAACAAGCCTAATTAAGGGTTTTGTAGTTTGATGACATTGTGGGCATTTCTCTTGATGAAGGTTGTTGATTCAGAGAATTTGTAACTTGGTTGGAGGTCTTTCAAGGGATATTTGGGGTTGGAAGATTGTCTGGTTGGTGATGCTTTGTAAAATAGGGCTAATTGATCCGCTGTCCAACGTAGCAACATTTTTTAGAGGGTATTGTTTTGAAACAACCCTATCTCCTTTTTGGATATGTTAAAGTAGAGCTTAATGGGTATCTGAAATGTGCATTCTTTTGTGGGCCTGGGATTTATTTTGAAAATTATGAAGAAAATTCACTGTTTGCCATGCTACAAGAGGGATATGAAGGGATTGAGAAATCATGCCAAGTTAGGAATTTAAGGGTTGAAGAATTGTTTGAGATAGCTTGAATTGTGATTGTAAGACAAAATCCTCCCTTATATAATGCAATTTTTATAAAATTAATTGTAGAGATCCATAAGATTAACCTTAAAATATTAGGTTTTGCATAGAGGTGAAGGAAAATATACACTCCAAGGTTATTGATTTTTCAAGTCATCAACAATCAAAATACATCTTTCATTCAAAAGATGAGTGCACCCTTCATTCAAATTTACTTTCTTAAAATAACATTCAAGTAGTCTAATATTTACACATGTTGATGGTGGCACTCTAGACCTTAGTGAGGAAAATGCATAACATCCTCCATTGTTACTCTTGGAGCTGCACTTTCTCTTGTAATTAAATTTGATTAGTTCTCTTTTCCACTTTGTGCTTCTTGTTTATAACTATCCTTTATGCCTTTTGTGTTGTATTGATATGATTTTGAATGGTTTGTGGTGGTAATTCATATTTATTTCATTATTTATTCATTGCTAAAGTGATGAGGTGATCATGGGTTTCTTTATTTATTTTTAAAAATTGGTGTTGAATGTTGGTGGGTTATCACCTCCCTACAAAAGGCCTTTGGAGTTCATTAATTTATGTAATTTTCAGTACTTTAGTGGATGTATTTTTAGTAACAACTACGTCTTCATTTTCCCCCCTACTTGAGCCAAATTAATAAACATGTCAACACCTTATGGGTGTGAGATATGATGCAAAGTATTGATTTAAAAATAGAATATTTATCCACAATTATTTTAATAGATATATTAAGTTGTAGATCCATGATAATATTAATGATGATAGGAAGAAGGAGAATAATCATGATATAGAAGGTGGAAAAAGTCACGCATGCATGTCCTATAACTAGATGAAATGACCCAAATGACTGAGATAGTTGGATTTATAGTAAAGTATTACAACAAAGGAGAGATAAACAACAACATCAAATAAATAAACACCAAGAACATAAAATAACTAAACTTGGTAAGTAATTCTCTCACCCCAAAATACTTGTCATTAAACATAATCATATTATGGCAGAAGTAGTTAAAAATAAGAGTAATGTCTTAAGAACATTGCTATTTTTTGTATGCCTAGATAAAGATACGTTGTTGTTTATAGGGTTTTTTGATGATTGGATGAATAATGTATATAGTGGAAAAATGGGGTTATATGTTTTATTTTGTAGAATGGTTCACTAAGGATTGTTTATTATTTTTAAAAGTTTCAACATGTAAAAATGGTTTTGAACAAAGCTTTTTGGAATATGGGGAAGTTGATCTTCAAAGTGGCTTCAAGAAATTCTTGAACTCACATCTTGTGAGATTCTTATCAAGTTAGTACCTATGTGGGTAGAAATAAAAAATATTCTAACTATGGGATCTCATCTCTTTCTCTTTGAAATTTCTTAATGATGTCATACAGATTGAGGGCACTAGGTTGAATATGCCTCATGTGGATGCTAGAGTCCTAATAGCTATAAATATGAGAATCCCATCCCTAGGATAATATGCTACTTTGGAAATAACATTATACAATGTGAAATATTCTAGATAGAAGGGATTAAAGTGTATTTTCTATGTAAATGTGATGGGCATTAGAGGAAATAATTTCCAATAATTATAAAAATATCTAATGTTATTATAGATGTCAAAAACACCCCTTTGCTTTAGGAAATGTCCATGAGTAAAGAGGTAAATTAAACAACACTGAAGAGGTCATGGAAATGGAAAGAACCCATGAAATAGAAAAGATTCCTACTCTTTTATAGAACACAAGGTCATACTTGTTGAATCCTCTTTGGTTATCAAGGGATTTAAAAGTTGTATTGATGGTGAATGTAGATATCTTAATTAATTGCTAATTCTCGACACATCATTTTATTCATTAATTGATTAAATAAATAGTTATTTAATTAATTATCCCTAAAAATAACCACTTCTCTATATTCTCATAATTGATTAAATATTTACTATTTAATTAATTCTCCTTCTTGTAATTAATTAAATAACTAATTATTTAATTGATTAATCTTCTCGTAATTAATTTATCCTTCTTCCCCAAGGTTGATTAGTTAAATCAAATCAATTAAATAGCCTTGGCCCCCATTAATTATTCCTACTTGATTAATTAATTAATTAAGGTTAATTAGTCCCCACTAATATTTTGTCTATTCTTAAAATCATTGATATTATAAACTTTACATCATGTGACAAGTGTCCTATCTACTTCTCGTGCTCTCACATGTATGAGCATGCCACCTCAACCCACTCCCTTGCTCACATATGTGTGAGTATGCAATATTGTAAGTTTTAAATCCCCCCAACCCTCCACCCCATCCTTATCTTATTTGTCCTAGGACCACTACCTTGCTCACACATGTGTGAGCTTGATCCCCGCACATGTGTATCCTTCATGACTCTTACACTTGTCATAGTTCTCACACATATGTGATCATAGCCACTCTTACACCTCATGGACACTTGTCTCACCCAAATCAATTCCTCTCTTCCACCTTGTGACACTTGTCACATGACTACACCCTCAATCTATGATGTCACTATCCTTGCATCCTTTCATCATTTGCATTATAATTTATTCTCCCTAAGTTGCACTTAAGGGGGGTGTTGGTGTAAATAGGTAAATTTCCTAACTAGTTAATTAGTGGGGTCCTATTTACATGTAAAGTCCAATTAGGTCCTAAGAATATTTAAGTTGTTTAGATAAGATTTTATCTTTTTAGCTTTTATTAAATTTAGAGTCCTAGGGGGATGACCTCGTAGTGCAATGACAAGTTGCAAGCAGTAATGAAACTATTGTCCAGTGTTCGAATCCCACTGGTGGATGGTGGGACGAATGCGTGCCGATTGTTGGATCAGAGAATGATGGAGTGGATTATGCCCAAAGGAAAAAGGAGGACGAAAGTCAATCGAGCACTGTTGTGGGGCAAAGGTGGAGGGAAAAATGGAGCAGCAAAGCTGGTGGGGGTGTTCAGATGGAGGTTTGGCATTGGGTCTTGCAGGGAGCTTGGCGGGAATGCAGGCAAGCGAAGCAAACAAAGGGATGATATCGGGTTAGGGAACTTGGCAGCAACGCAAGTAGGCATAGCAGACAAAGGAATGACGTTGGGTCCTATAAGGAGCTTGGTGGGAATGCATGCAAACATAGTAATAATCAAGGGATATGGAGGGTAATGGATCAGTGGCCGCCAAAGATGACAAACTCGACTAGTTGTAGGTGTAGAAAAGCGGGGATGAGGTCCCCCAAATGTGGCGTCATTGGTTCATGGCTCTAGTCAAAAGCGATCTAGGTGCTATCCCTTAACAATGATTCATCGAACAAAAAAAATATTAGAGTCTTGGGTTATTTAATGATGGATCACGTCATTTAATAATGACAATAGCAAGGATAACTTTAAGAAACCCCCCCCTCAGCAAAGGTGTAAAATCTTGGCGAATCTTAATGAATAATTGGTAAAAAAATTAATCACACTGGCGAATCCTAGTGAATAATCAGTAAAATGATTAATTACAATGGTGAATCTCTCCTTTAAAAATTTGCATAGTTGGTCGGCGTAGTTCCCCCATATTTTTTTTAATATTGAAGCAGGGGCCTGAGGGTGGCAGCCATCGGCTGGGTCAAGGGGCAGCGCCCCTTGCGGGGGTCAAGGGGGCAGAGCCCCCTTGTGGGGGTCGAGGGGGTAACGCCCCCTCGCGGGGTCCGGGGACAGTGGCCCCGACGTGCTCCTATCGTGATACAGGCGGGGTCGAGGGGCAGAGCCCCTTGCCACCAAGCATAAATTCACTATTGAAAATGCATTGGAGCACACATGGATGAAGTGTTTTTAAAAATTCACTTAAAAATTAAGACTAAATGAAACTTGAAAATTCTACCATTGATTAGCTTTTAAATCAGACGGTTGTAGTGCAAGTTCACTGCATTTTAAATTAGACGGTTGCAGTGCAAGTTCATTCCATTATAAATCAAACGACTACAGTGCAAGTTCATTCCATGAGTGAATATCGGTGTGACTAAACATCATCGGTGAGACACTTAGGGATGTCCTGCCGATACGCCGATTTATATGCACTTAGTGAATTCCGTGACTTTATATGCACGTGCCTTTTAAAAAGGTTGTTGAGTCCCGAAATTTGTTCTGGGCCACATGATCAAATCTAATCGTGTGGCCCAAAACAAATTTCAGGTCTCAACAACCTTTTTAAAAGGCACGTGCAAATAAAGTCACGGAATTCACTTGCAGCCATTCGATTAAAACACTAATCGATGACAATAAATAATAAAACTATTAAAGGCTAAAATATCCCTAAAATGAAATGGTAAATTATTATTAGTGGCGAATATACCATAAAAATTCATTGTAAGAATAAAAAATTATTGGCGAATATAAGTAATATTCATAATTACAGTATAAACTACTGGCGAATTAGATCCGACAATGTCTCATTTAAAAAATAATACATTGGCGAATTAATCGAGACAATTTTTTTTTTTTGTAAAAACTTGGCGATTCGGCATCCTTTCTAGTCTGTATTATTCGCCATTTTTGGAGGTCCCGATTTCAAATATTCGCCAATTGGCGAAGATTCGCCATGAAAGTTATCCCTAGACAATAGTCATTTAATATTTTGCATTTGGTACTTCATCACACCTTGTCTATATAAGAAAGGCTAGTGTACACTTTTGTATGATACCTCATCATCATATTTGATAGATCTTAATATCAAGCAAGCTCATTTCTTGCATACTCTCTTGTGGAAGGTTTTCAATATTTTTGCAGGTGGTCCTGGGATAGAGCTAATTTTTAGCTCCTACACTAGCTTATCATGCAGAAATTGTGCAAGTGTTGCTTTATCAACACAAGCACTAATTCACACAAAATAACTTTATTTTTGTACTAAAATATGCATGCAAGCCTTTTTCCACATATATGAACTTTATTTCACTTAGGTGTTATTCCGTGCACAAGCCCTATTTCCTATGTGTAAGCAATAAACCCAAATGTATAAGCGTTGATTCATCTTCCCTCATGAATTAGTGCCTTCATGTGTGCCTATTTGACCTACATTTATTGCACATAAAATTAGTCTAGGTTTCTAAGCCTTAATTTTCCCCTCTTTCACTTTTTCTCCACTATTTCTCCATACTTTATTTATTTTTCTCCATTTTCATGTATCCTTCTCTATCCAAATTTCACCTCTATTTCTTCATTTCAAGAATTCACCTAGATGAATATTATTTTGGGTGAACTCTCAAGGGGGCATCATTCTATTATCTTTTTTTTCACTATTGTTATTTTATTTGATACAATTCCACTTCTTTAGTTGTGATGTTGTATCAAAGAGAGGCAAAATGTAGACACCCCAAAATTCATTGCTAACTATTGGCTCATCATAATTATTTAATTAATTATCCCTAATACTAACCACTTTTCTATATTCTCGTAATCAAATACATATTTATTATTTAATTAATTATCCTTCCCATAATTAATTAAATAACTCATTATTTAATTAATTTCTCTTCCGACAATTAATTTCCACTTCTTCCCTAAGGCTAATTAATTAAATCAAATCAATTAAATAGCCTCAACCACTTTAATTCACCCTACTTGATTAATTAATTAAGTCTAATTAGTCCCCACTAATAATTTATTTTTAAAATCATTAATGTTCTAAATTTCCCATCATGTGACAAGTGTTCTAAACACTCCTCATGCTCCCACATGTGTGAGCATGCCACCTCAATCTACTCTCTTGCTCACACATGTGTGAGCATGATCCTCACACATGTGTGAGCATGATCTTCACATATGTAGCCTCCATACCTCTTACACATGTCATAATTCTCACACATGTGCGAGCATACCCACTCTTACACCTCATGGACACTTGTTTGACCCAAATAAATTTCTCTTCCCCCTTGTGGTACTTTTTTCGCATTACTACACCCTCAATCCATGCATTAACTCTCATGAAATCCAAACCCTTCATCAAATTTGCATCCCAACCCTCCCTTTATTTCATAAAAAAATAGAAATTGAATGTCATCCCCTCCATTTTAACAACACATCTTCATGCTAAATACATGATATTATCTTGAGGGTCAACCATTATCCTTATGCTATTGTTATATTGGTTTTTGAGCAATCCACATTATACCATATCCAAAAATCATTTATCTTCGTTTGCAAATCAAGTGAAGCTTTGGGTGCACTCAATTTTTGCTCAATTTGAGGAGCAATGTACACAAGAGAGAATAATTGCTTGATATTGAATCTTTCATGTTTATTGACCTTGTTTAATTTTTCTTGATCTCTAATGAAATTCATAAAACAAGGATAGATCCCTTAAGTAGGAAAAATGAGGTAGGAAATAATGTGATTGGGAAAAACCCATAGGGCTCTTAGGTCATCTAGATAATTTGGGAATCTAGCCTTGTCATATAGATTGAGTAAGGTAAAAGTATTTTTTGCAAGAGGATCAAAGAGGTAAAAATCATTTGTTGGAAATATGATAGAGGATTTGGAAAGTAAATTACCTAGTTTGGATGAAGAACTAGGTGATAAAAAGGACACAAAAAGTTTAATAAAATAGTGGAAGAAATTAGAGAAAGGAAATCTATTGAGGCATCCCATGGTAACACTAAAGAAGAAAAAAAAGCCAAGATTTTTTAGGATTTTATATAAAAGGTTGAAGCCCTCACTCATTCTATCCTTTAAATGAAAATAAATTGCATTAACTTAGGAGCCTTGAATCCCCTAATAAAAAATATGTTCTAAGATTGTTTTGCAATTCTAAAAGTGGCTTAAATTATTCACTATTATAGGAATTTAAAGCCATTGGTTTCAATTCAGATTGTTGTTCAAAATTCATTTACAAATATGTAAAACCTTTTTTCTCTAACCATGACAAAGGGAATAATGGGGTGTTCATTTTGGTTGGAAATGAATTATACCTCCATATTATTAATTTTGGATTCCTCCCTTATACTAGAATTGGATGGATAGTACAAAAAGTAATAAGAAATTTGGTATTGCTTTCCTATATGCATCTAATGATTATAAAGAGAAGCGAATTATGAGATAAATGGCTACTAATATGCCTAAGATTCCTCGGATATTGGAGGTGACTTCAACATGAAATAACATAAAGAGGGTAAATTAGGTTCCAATAACCTAAGTTGGAAAGATACTGAACTATTAATTTAGTTAAAATTTAAAGGACTCCTCAATATTCATGACCAAATTGAAAAAAAGGACAAAAAAAGTATTTAGTATAACTTGTGTAATAACTAGAAGCAGGTATAGATGGTTATACTACATATTAAATTGATTCTAAATGAAGAAGCATTTCTTTTAGGCCAACAACAAGGATGGAAATAATTGTGTGAAAGTGCTACCTCAACCATGTTTGATCATCATACTATTGAGATAATTGTTATAATTTAGGGGAATACCACAAATAATTAAATCTTTACAAGGGGTCTATACAAATTGAATGTTAGACTAATTGTTGATAATGAATATACTAGTGGGAATCACACCATTAGGAATACTAAAAAATACATTTTTTCTTCCAAATTTGTCATTGACTCCTAGGGGAACCTAACCAAGTGCTAGAAAACATTTCTTAGCATTATCAGTAAGAAAAAAACTCTTGATAGGAGAAAAAATAGTATTGAGTATTAAGTTAGAATAATTGATTACGAAGAAATACTGTAAAGAAACTTCTGTGATGTCTGAAAAGAATTCTGGCTAAAATAAAATATAAATGGAGATTCCATTAGAGCTACATTCCATAAGAGCCAAAATTAACTAGATCAAATGGGGGACAAGAGCACCAAATACTTTTTTAATTTGTTGAAAGCTAATTTTATTAAAGAAAAGATTGAGTCTATTGAAATAAATGGAAAAATAAACGATGAAATGATTCAAATAAAATTGAACTTCATGAAATTTTGTAAGAACCCATTCCCATTTGAACATAGTAAAGCTAATGTGGATGCTAAAGATCTTTGCAAGATAGTCATTCCAAATAAATTTTGTAGTGACAATGCTCAAGAGTTGGGCAAGTAATTTTCAAAGGAGGATATCTGTTTGGCTATCAAATCTTTTAAGAATGAGAAATACCTTGTTCGAGATGGGCTTCCAATTGATCTCTACAAATTAAATATCCCTTGGGTTGTGTCAAATCTTTGAAATATCTATAATTATACAATCGAAGTGGGTAATTTAGGATATCAAATTAACAAATATAATTATTGAATTACTACCAACGAGGGTGATAGGGATTAATGAAGAACTATAGGTCTATAACTTTATTAAATATGTGATGGGATGCTAAAGGGAGTACAAATTTGGTGATATTTTTGTCAATGGTAGCTTGATCTCATGGAATGACATCTAAATAAAGTTTTAGATTCTTGCTATACATAATAAAATACATTTTATTTGAAATAAGAGAGCTCTTTTAGATTTAGTTGTGAGGAATTTTTTGGCACCAACATTTTGGATGATACTTCATGAAGCTAATCACAAAGTATGATATCAAATATTGATACCAAAAACTTCCATACAACTAAATCCATAAGCAATCTCTTATTTACTATCACAGATTGTGGAAATACTATGTATCTTCTACTTTATCTTGAAAATAAGCTTTGTATAATGCTAAATTCCATTTTCAGCTTAGCTTCAACATGCAAATTCTAAACAATATCAAATGGAGAAACAATGCACTATTGTTGATGGCTAAGTTAAATATATAACCTTTTGATCAACACCCATGAAATTTTTGACATGGTATTTTTTATTTTTTTTGGAATTTATCTTTGTCTATTAAGGACTAGAAATATATCTTGAGTCATATATGGTTCTCTTGGCTTGAGCTAATTTTTTTCTTATAAATGGCTTCTACTTTTGAACAATTTTGTGGGTTTTAATTTTTATTGATTAAGCAGGGAAAGGACCTTGACCCTTATAAAGGAACAACAATCAAGAGACCAACAACATGACAAAACAACACAATAGAGGAAGCAGAACATAAATATAACCACTTCCCACAAACCCAATCAACCAGAAAACATTAGCCAATACCCACCACATCAAACTTTATAAACCTATCAATAATCCCTAAGAGATATAACCAATTCATCTTAATATCCATCCACAAAAATAGGTTATAACAACATAACCTTAAAAGAGTATCCAACTGAAAACCAAAGTTCTTAACAAAATAAAACTAGAAATATAACAGTCTAGGCACCTATGACCTATACCAACTAAACATCTTATGGGATAGCAAAAAAGCTTCATGGTAGCAAGAAACAAAAAGCATGAGGAATAAGAGTCGAGGATTAAGAATCCTCAATTAGGCTCCAAGCCTTCACCAGGTCTTCAACATAATCTTCAAAATTATCTTTGAGCTCCATCTTTCCAGAAAAATCGGCCTCATCCTCATTCACCTTTTTTCTTTGTTGTTTCTTTATTTTTCCTTGTCCGAAGATAGTGGCCATGACCACATCCACGATATTACACAAACTCTTCACTGCACTTTCAAGTGCCTGGAACCTACTGGCATTATCATCCTTTTGCATCATTTTTTCCAACAATTCCATCATTTCCTCCATCCTTTGAATTCTAACAATATCTAAACCCGACATGTTTTCTTTTAAATCTTCATTACCCGTGTTAGTAATCTCTATTTCCTTTGGGTCATTGGTAGCATCTCCTTTTTCAATGGCCATATCAGTGTCCTCTTTAACATCATGCCCATCCTCTTGTTGTGAATCCTCATCCACCTCCTCATGGCTAGAATCTTCCACTTCCTCGAATTTGTCTCCTCCTCCTTAGGAGACTCACCACCGCCAAGGCTGTCTAACACTTCCTCAGATGATGAAGATTTTTCCTCCCTTATCACCTTCTTCCCCTTACTATCCAGGGAATCATCCACATTCTTTTCTTCCAGACTTTAAATTTTTTTAAATATTGTCAGACCCCTTTGACATAGCCAAAGCAAGCCGAGTCGATCTTTGACCCATCGGAGTGGAACATTCAGGGTTGTCATTATCGTTAGGTATTGTTATAGTGTTGGGGTCAGCCCCTAACTCACGAATCAACATTTTTCTCTTCTTGTAGACATAACAATGGGAGCAATACTACACTTTTCTAGAGTAATTTTGAGTAGGTTTGACCAAGAGGGGTCCATAGGATTGGGGGAGGCTTTAGCAGAGTCTTTGGTCGGGGAGTGGGGCTGACTTTCTATAAGCTCAATTTTAACAGAACTTTTGGGAGTAGGAATTTAAAGCAAATTTAGGAAAACATTTCTTTGTGGGGAAGTAACAAGGGAATATTTACATATCGCACGAATCAGGACTTAGTGTTATGGGTTTTGTTATGAAAGATGTTGAAGTTAGTATATATATGTTTGCCAAATCTATAACACTAATTATTAACATATTAAATGTAATATTAATGGTCACTTAGCTTTAGTTAGTCATTTGTTTACCTTTAGTTAACTTAGTTTGCTTTTAGTAACTCCTATTTTTGTTTTTGTTCATTTTAGCATCTTTCTGTTTTCTGCTTTAGTTTGCTTCTGTTAACGATGGTTTCTTTTTAGAAACATCATCTTGTACTTTTCTTTATAAGGAGATTTCGTCTCCTTTTGTAATAATGCACAATAATGAATATCAAGTATCATTTCATGGTATCAGAGCTCAGGTTCAAACTTTTTTTATGAATTTTTAGTAATAAAAATTCATACCCAGAAAATTAAAAAATTATTCTGGAAGTTTTTTTAAAAAAGTTTTTAGTCAATTTTTTTTAGATAAAAAATTGAAGAAATTTCTTAAGCCGATTTTGATGAAAATTGAAGGGTTTTTAGTGAAGATTTTTTTTTGAATTTGCAAAGAATTTTTGAGGGTTTTTTTAGGTAGATATGTGGAGAAAAATCATGGTTTTTTTCAAGGAGAAATAAAAGAGGGTTTCAAGCTGGAAATCGTGTCAGTATTTTCTTTTGAAATCATGGCTGTGTGAAGGAGATTCTCGGATTGGTTCATCTGCATTTTTTTGGAGGGTTTTGTGGATGGATCTTTTTGGCACACATTTTTTTCTTGTAGATTACATAGTTTCAAGTCATGCTTTTTTAGCTTCTGTGAAATCACGACAAACTCCTGGAAGTTTCCCACGAGTGACTAAGCAAGATTATTGGCGTTTCGTTTGTTAAAAATTGCATTGTTTTGGAGTTTCTCTTGTGCATGTTTGACTTGATCTAAAGACATCATGGGTTTTCTTTTTCATCAAAAGAAAAGAATGATTTTACAATTGTGGGTCTGTCTCCTTTTTGGGTGTCGTCGTCAATCCTCTCCTATGCGTATGGACACAATTTCTCTTGTGGACTTAATGTGGTTCGCTCACGCGATTTTTTGAAGGTTTCCAACATTATTTTGTGATGATTTTTTTCAAAGTTTTTTGGGCGATTTCTTCAAAATTATGGGTATGTTCTGGATGTATTTGTTGTATTTTGGAGCTTTCTGCTAGTAACTAGGGTTTATTCTATTTATCTGCATGACTTGTGTTGCCTTAATTTCTTTGGATTTTTTGAAGGTTGGTATTTCTAAGATTTGTTTCTATGGTAGATTTCTACTCAGATCATGGCATTTTTTGATAGAATTTATGACGAATTTATGAGTTTGTGGGTTTGTGCCAGGGCTTTTCTGCTACAACTAGGGTTTTAGGAAAGTTTTGTGACAATTTTTTCTCTCTAAAAAATTTGTGCTTTGATATTTTTGACAATTTTTTTTTTCTGAAAAATTGAACCAATATTTTGACATAATTTTGCTAGGAAAAATGAAAATTTCTGCAAAGAGATTTTTGATTTTTTTATAAAGGAAATTACTAAAAGAGTTTTTGAAAAAAATTCTATAAAAATTTTGCAATTTTTTGAGGATTTTTTCTAAAAAATATTACTTTTTTAGAGTTTTTGAAAGTTTTCCTGAAAAATATTACAGTTTTTGAGCCTCTTTTTTAGATGATTTTTGAAAAATTGTGAGTTGTGCCAGTTGATTGTCTAGGGTTTGTGCCAGTTGATCATAGAGTTACCTCATTTTAGTGCTTTGGAAAGTAGGAGGGATGGTGTCTTTGTCCAATTTTATGTTGGAAAATACACAAAGGTTCAATGGAAAGAATTACAACACGTGGAAGTAGAGGATCCATACCATCTTTGTACAAGTGTCTAGATGCGCTTGTTCTAGGTACAAAAGCTCATCCCACAATTGCAGGGAAGGATGATGACAAGTATGATGGAGATAACAGGAAGGCAATTATGCTCCTAAATTTATCTGTCACCAATGAGATGTTACTAGAAATACCATCTGGTAAATCTGTCGTAGAGATTTGCAAGCATTTGAAATATATTCATGAGACCTCAAGAAAGGGAAGGGCTTTCATCCTGAAGAATATGATGTTTTCCATTGTGATGGATGACCAAGTGTCTTTGCAGGAGCACTTGACAAAAATCAAAGGTATTCACGATCTATTGGAGGCCATTGGTTATAAGATGGAAGAGGAGGATATGATGGTGATTACTTTGAAGAGTTTACCATGTATCTACGAGCACTTCATTGAAACACTCAACATTACATCCACCAATGTTGACTTGAAATTTGATGAGTTGCACAACAAGCTTTTGCAAGAAGATAGGTGGAGGAAGTAGTTTGGGAGTAGCATTGAGTCTCCCAATGTTGAACAAGCATTTACTGCCAAGGACGTTGGCAAAGGCAAGTCCACTCAACAAAAAGGATGAGGCGATTAAGAGGAGGGATCCAAGAAGTCTATTACTTGCTGTTATTGTGGGAAGATTGGTCATATCTCGAAGTTTTGTAGAAAGAGGTTGGTTGATGAGAAGTCCAACTAGGAAGAGTCTCAACAAAGTGCTCAAGTGGCAGAGTATACTGAGTAGAAGGAATCGACATATTATGCATTTTGATGACCACCACACCATTTGAATATGGATAGACTTAGTTTTTGTTTGTAGGATGACCATTAAGGGAGGGTATTAAAATATTAAATATAATATTAATGTTCATCTTAGCTTTAGTTAGTCATCTGTTTACCTTTAGTTAACTTAGTTTGCTTTTAGTAACTCCTATTTTTGTTTTTGTCCGTTTTAGCATCTTTATGTTTTCTACTTTAGTTTGCTTCTATTAACAATGGTTTCTTTTTAGAAACATCGTCTTGTACTTTTATTTATAAGGAGATTTCGTCTCCTTTTGTAATAACGCACAATAATGAAAATCAATGATCATTTCACTAATGAGTCTATTAAACATTTTATTTTATTGTAAATTTGCAAAGAACATTTGGTTTATGTTTTGGGGAAATAAAAATGGGTGGGATAATAAGAATGACATTACTCAATGTGAAGTCTAGTTTAGATTTGTTAAATGTTTTGATAAATAACTTAATAGGTTATGGCTCAATCTTTGGAGGGCTAAAAATGACGAAGGGTTTCACAACAAGAGAAGGTTCATCATTGACTCCTGCATTGAGTTCACCTTTAACTCTATTATTTTGTAGGTTATTTCGACAATGAAGATCCTTAAGTGCAAATTCTATAATCTACTTGATGATGGTAGAGTTATCTTACATAAACATGACATAGTGTGTCATGGCCAAATATTGAGAACAATGGTGGAAGGATGAATGAGGAAAGTGAGAACTACTAGGACCCTAAAGAGAATAAGAATATACATGGTTAATATGACAACACTATTTTTATTGTTGATCTTCATGGGAATTTCTACACTAGTAGTTAAGATATTCCTTGGCATGTTAATTCAATTATTCTTGTTCTCAACACTTCTATTCTAGTTGCTTCAAATGTTGTTAAGGTTTTAGAGAAGGTCCCTTGGCTTGTTAATTCAATTATTCTTGTCCTCAACAATTCTATTCTAGTTGCTTCAAATGTTGTTAAGGTTTTAGAGAAGGGTTCTATTACATAATATTTTGTTTCTACATCAAGTGCTGTGTTGTAACCTTGCCTTGAGTGTTCTTGCTTTTTAATTATATTTTGTATTATACGGTATCAACAAACCATCTCATGGCCTTAATGACATCTATTGTGTAACTTATTTTTTGTTGACTATTATGAAATATAAAAAAATATTTACCTAGATTTGCTATTTACGTTAATTGTTTGTTTATCAATAACATTAATTAATTAACCTAGACACAACATTAAAAAAGTTTCTTCTTAAAAGAAAAATTAACTCTTATTTTTGTGAATTTCTTCTACGTACCACAATTCAAACCTAAACCTTAATAAGAGGTCAAAAATATGTAGGAAATGTAGACACTATAAAGACTAAAGAAACATCTCACAATTTCTTATAACGAACTATTAAATTCTCACTTACTTTTGACTTGTAAACATCAAAAACTTCTATTATATTATTAAACAATAATTTTGAATATACCTAGTGGATGCAAATAAAAATCTTACAAAATATTAGCAATTTAAAACAAAGATAAATGGAAGGAAGTCAATAAGATATACCTATCTAGGTCTTATAAAATGAATATTAGGATGAGATTGACAATTAAGATCGAATTTTTATTAAAATAAAAATATAAACTTAGGACCGACATGGCACTACTAATATTCTATTCACGTTCCCGTGACGTCATGTTCCCAAAATATTTTCTTAGGTTATATAGAATTTATGACAATATTCTCTCTCCCGCGTCCAAGAAAGGTACGATTAAAAAGTTGACCAGTTATTCTCTCTACTCAATTTTATTTCGACGAATAGAAAGGTTTCCATTTTTCCGCATGGCGAGGAGGTGACACGAGCTCTGCCAGTCTCTGGCGGGGGAGAAGGATTAAAATATTTCAATATTTCAATTTCTTACATATCTTTGAGGAAAGCGATTGACATGCAGCCATAAACGAACTTTGACAGGGTGAAAGAAGAAGCATGGGTTGAAGACAGTTGGCTCCCAACGGGATTCGAACTGGAGACATCTGAAAGTCGGTCTGTTCTTTGATCTTGCAGTCATTATCTGGAAAGAAGTGGATTGCTCGGAAAACCCTGCGTAGAATCTTTGATGGGCGGCGGTTACTACTTATAAGGTTTGCCTGTGCTTTTCTTGACTAGAAACATTATTTATGCATCTGCATTGAGGTAAATTTACTGAGGCAAAACTGCCCAAATTAGTGAGGTGGTTTTTGGCTTACTATTTTTATGGAGGGAAATCCGCATAAGCCCTAATTTTTGTATGGATTGAGACGCTTTGGTAGAACTGGTTTTGTTTTGGACTTTTTCTCGTTGGGTATATGTTTTCCAGTGCTGGGATGAGAATTTATAGTAAGGTGAGGATTGTCGAATTTGAAGGCAGGGATGGAAGAAGATATGAGGAAACAAGAGTTTTTTCAAAAAGATTTGGAATCGATGGTTTCCAATTCTGACATTGGCAGTAAATTGCATTGGGTTGGTCCACAATATTTGGTTGTAGGTGTACTTGATGACAAAATGAGCACACAGGTGGGTAATCGTGGGAGAGTTGCAGAGGAGTGTGGAGGTGCGGTTGGGACGGAAATTCCAGCGGAAGCAGTGTTCACGAATCCCTATTTGCAGGAAAAATCTGGGTTGCTCCAGTTTGCAGGCTGCAATAGAGTTATTCAAACTGCAAATGATTTGTCCTATGTTTTGGATGCATGTGAAATGGGTCCTGGGGAGAATTCGGACAGAACGAGGCCATCAATGGCTGAGGCCGAGAGAGAGAAAATGGGCGATTCTGATCTTGATGGAATGCATAATTTCAGGTCTAGCGGTGAGGGAGAGGGTCTGTCTAATGGAGTTTCTGCATCTGGGTTGACTGAATTGGCCTCTCAGAATCTGGCAGCGAAGGTAAAGTTCATGTGCAGTTTTGGAGGCAAAATCCTTCCAAGACCTAGCGATGGAAAACTTAGATATGTGGGTGCGGAGACTCGTATCGTCACTGTCAATAAGGGCATTGCCTATGCAGAACTAATGCAAAAGTTGAGAGATATGTATGGGTTGGCTCTCATACTCAAATACCAGTTGCCAGACGAGGATCTTGATTCCCTTGTTTCTGTGTCCTCTGATGAGGATCTTGATAATATGATGGAAGAATATGGCAGGCTCGATGGAGGTGAAGGTTCCTGCCGGCTACGTGTGTTTCTGTTCTCTGCACTGGATCATGACCTTGCTCATTTTGATGCAATTGGTGATAAGAGGAATTCGCAGCAGTGTTATGTTGATGCTGTCAATGGCTTCTTGGGCCCAGGAGTAACACTTAGGAAGCAAACAGAGAGCACAAATAGTGCAACTATACAACAACCGCAGAATGCCGTTGCACATAATTGGTGGGGGACTCCAAGTGCTCAAGAAAGTACCATGGCATCCATTGCCCCTGTCCAAGATACTGCAAACCCTATAAATTTCCCAGCTAATGTCCCAATTTCTTCAAAACAGCTGCCAGTCAATGCAACGATTTCTTCAAAACAGTTGTCAGTCAACATACCAATTTCTTCAAAACAGTCTATAGCATTGCCACCATCTGGGGCTCCAGATATTTTGATGAATGTCTTCCCAGAACAAGCGATGAGGCCCAGTGCCCAATCATACACCACACTAAGACCGACAGAAAGTCAGAAAGATATGGACCGTGGAGGAACCATAACTTCTCCTCCATCAGAGCATGGTCTCCACTTTGGACATTCAGATCCAAGGGTGTTGGAATTACCGCCTAGAACAGGGCAGGTTTTATCTGTCCCTACAAGCAATCCAAAACTATCCCACGACCGTAATATGCTTGTTAGTGATGCTAGGCTGCGAAAAGTGGATTCTCAGGGAAACTTTATTCAGTTGCAAGAGGAAGTTGGAGAAGCTATATCTTCTTTGGATCACAGCTTGAATGTGCAACCGCTTCATGTGGATTCCCAGACAACCATTTTCCAGCATCAACCATTCTCTTTATGCCAACCCCCATGGCAGGATACACAGGATTTACATCAGGATGGTTACATAAAAATGGACCGCAACCAACATGATATTGAAGGACATTTGCAACAGTTCCTTAAGCAGCATGCCCCTGTTTCACCTCATGCGAATAATCACCATCTTCCAAGAAATGAACAAATGGCTTTTGGACGTATTGATCAGGAACAGCTGCACAAAGATGATATGCTCAGTGACCTCTATACTTCCAAGTTTGTTTCAAGTCAACAAACGGGTCATACTGTAGGTAGTGCAGCTGCTTTGTGTGTAGTGGGGTCTGATCCCCATTCCCTTAGCCTTGTAGATCAACAATGGACGGGAAATCTGCAGCACACGGAAGTGCATCACTCATCTATTGCTCAAATGTTGGAACAATCACAATATGGAATGAATGTTAATCAATACAATGATCAAGGCAGCAGAACTCTTTGTCCATCTGTATCTTCAGCCAGTATCAGGGAGTTAAACTCTGAACAACTTTCTCATCCAAAGGTATTGTCATATGAGCAGCAGTATGGTTGTCGACAGGGAATGCCTCATGAGCAGGCATCTCAGTCAATTCATCATCAGGAATTGTCCAGTGCATATTCTGATATATTTCTAGCAGATCATAGAGTAACGCCTCTTCATACCGTACGTGAAGGGATTATACACTCTGAGCTACCAGATCATAGAGTAATGCCTCCTCGGACTATATGTGAAAGGGTTATACACTCGGATGGAGCAGCGAGGTCAACTTCCTCATGTGTAGCAGTAAGTGCTGTTCAAGATCAGTTGATGGCCTACACAGGTCAACACAACATAGGCAGTGAAAGAAGTGGAAGCAATCGACAAGTAAATGAAGCAGAACCTAATTTGGCAGCACTGCAGAACTATGTTCCCGTACTTTATACATCAGAGTATGTGGTACCTCAGCAATCTATTGTGCCTCATTTTCATCAAAAACCAGATGTAACTGATGGATTGGTTTCACACAGGATTGTGGAACAAGATGATGGAAGCAATCAGTTTATTTTCTCGCAAAAAATGCCAGAAACAGAAGTAAATGTTGAATGGATTCCTCAGCTATTGGGCAGTAGTGGTCCAGCAGAACCGGGACAAAGTTACACTGGAATCGGATTTCCAGAGGATGTTTATACTAATTTGGATTCAGGACTGAACAGTTTGAATGAGGCTCAAAGAAGTGAAATATTTAAACCCTTTGAGGGAAGCAATACAAATCTTACCATATTAGAACAGCTTGGAATCACGGCAATGCCTACCGAAGCTTCACAAGCATCAGAAATTACTACACAAATGAAAGAATTGGGTGTGCCACCAACTGTTTCAACTCACGGAACTGAAACCTGTACCGATGTAAAAAGTTTGAGAAGGGTTACTAATGACAATGACGTAAATTTCAGCTACATGCTACCAAATGTTTTAGAAAATACATTTGCTGGTGAAGGAGAAAAAATAAGTTCCAGTTCTGAAGTTGTTGCCTTGCCAATAAGTATCAATAATCCGCAGATGCAAAACATTTTATCATCGGACTTGCCTACATCACAACCTTTGCAGGAATCAAGGTTGCTTGACACCACCGTCTGCATTCCTTCATCTGTTATGTACATTCCATCTTTGTCAACTGATTTTGTTTCGCTTGGCTACAAAGGAGAGGAGACTGCTCCAATACATGCAACAACAAAAGACAAATTAGATGATCATGATTATGTCAAGGCAGAGTTGCAAAATGTAGCAGAAGTCGCTCTTCAGCCATCTCTTCTATCTGCTCCGATATTGTCCGTCAACATTTGGGCCCAGTTCAATGATGGTTTAAATAATGAGAACTCATTTAGTAGAGTAACTGAAGTGGAAGTGGAGGATAATCTTATGATTGAAGAGGTATTGTCCATACTCATAGTGTCTGCTATTTCTTGCTTCTCTAATTGATGTCATTAAGATAAGCATTTTGATGTTCATGTTTTACTGAGCTCACATATCTTGTGTTCAGGAAACGAAGATTGAGGATTCAGATAACGATGATCCACTTTGTAATGCAGTTATTGTGGAAGCTGAAGCTATTGTTCTTGGGTTGCAGGTTGGAAAATGTTTATATTTTATTCCACTTATCGATTGTATTGTAAGGTGTTGGTCCTCTTGAAGGTTTTGCTTTAAATTTTTAACTCTCACCTATATTTATTTTTTTGTGAACAGACGATAAAGAGTACTGATCTTGAAGAATTGCAAGAGCTAGGGTCTGGCACATTTGGAACAGTCTACCATGGCAAATGGAGGGGCTCAGATGTTGCAATTAAACGAATAAAAAATTGCTGCTTCTCAGGAAGGGCCTCTCAGCAAGATAGTTTGGTGGGTTCCTCAGTCCATTGTTCTTAGTATTTGTGGTTTATTGTTGCTTTCTTTGCAGATGTAGCTTGTTATTATGGATATTACTAATTTTCATATGATGTGATTGACAGAAAGCTGATTTTTGGAAGGAAGCTTGCCTGCTAGCACAACTTCATCATCCAAATATCGTGGCCTTTTATGGTGTCATACCAGATGGACCTGGAGGAACTTTGGGAACTGTAACAGAATTTATGGTGAATGGATCTCTCAGACAGAATTTGCAGTCGAGTGATAGGTATCGAGTATGATTTAAATGCTGTTAATTATTATCAAACTTGGAAGCAATGAACAAAAGAATATTATATTATTATTGAATGGTCTATAAAGCACATTCTGGTTTGCAGGGCAATTGATCACCGCAAAAGGATTCTACTAGCAGCAGATGCTGCTATAGGAATGGAATACTTACACAGCAAGAATATTGTGCATTTTGATCTGAAATGTGACAACTTGTTAGTCAACATGAAAGATCCTCAGCGTCCCATTTGTAAGGTGTATTCATGTTCTTTGGGTACTTGGCCTACCTTTTTGATTTTCCTGCTTTTTGCTGGTTTTTAATGTAACTTTTATGGAGAAATTATTCTATTTTAGTACTGAAGTCTTGCAATTTTGTATTAATTATGTTCTGTGTTCTATGATAGGCAGATGCCTTTTTTGGGCATTTATATACAACATTTGAATTTTAATACCAAATTATTTTGTATGGTTTAGTGGGCATTATTACAATGTTATCTGCATAATGACGAGCTTCAGTTACTTGTTGCAGAATGTTGGTATCTGCCTTGGTTAAATATGCCAACCTAGAATATTTGTTCCGCATCTTGTTCTAACTGATGTTCTAATTCTTCTTGATCCATTCCGATGAGAGTTTTAAAAACCTTTTGAGATACCTATAATGCTCAGATTTGTATACTGCTTCTTGTGCAGATTCGTATTATCTCATAAATCCGTTGTTATTTCCTCTAGGTTGCAGATTTTGGTTTGTCTAAGATTAAACACCAGACCTTAGTTTCTGGTGGTGTCCGAGGAAGCCTTCCGTGGATGGCTCCAGAGCTTCTAAACGGTAGCAGTGACATGGTTTCAGACAAGGTAAGAAACAATGTCACATTGTGTGGATCTCATATCTGACATGGCTTTAAATGATTTGTGTTCATGCTCTCTAAACATTTCCCTATTGGTTTCAGGTTGATGTATTTTCTTTTGGCATGGTAATGTGGGAGCTTCTTGAAGGGAAAGAACCTTATGCTGATATGCACTATGGAGCAATAATTGGTGTGCCAAATTAAATTTTTAGGATGGTTCTGTTAATGTGGATGTGGAGATTAAGCCTGTGAATGGTGTTTGTTGGTTTCCACAAAGATTCTCTTGTAGTCATTTTTTGAACTTACAGAGTTTGATCCTTTAAGTGTTTTCTGTGTTTCTAATGTTTTTATTTGGTAACTATTCAGGAGGTATAGTGAGCAATACATTGAGACCACCGGTGCCTAACCAATGTGAAACTTCTTGGAAGTCCCTCATGGAACGGTGCTGGGCAACTGATCCTGCTGCAAGGCCTTCGTTTACTGAAATTGTTGATGAATTACAGTCAATGTTGGCATCACTTGTTCTCAAGGGACAAGGTCATCAAACTTCATCTCAAGCCCCGCCTTAATGAGTCACAAGCATGGAATTATATTGCATTTAGAATATTTTGGTTTTTGCTGGGACGGATGCAGCCAGCCATTCTTTCTACTGTTATTTTTGTACATATCTGCTTAAATGTTGTGAAAGGGTTCCACAATATCTGCAACATTCTTTCTCATTTCTAAAGGAGGTGTTATTACATAGGTTTATTGAATTTGGAAGATCTCAGAGATTCTCCTTATAGTTTATACAGGTCAAGCCTTCAAGGAATTGCTATATGATTCTTTTTGGATATTTAGTTTCATGGGAATTACTCCCTGTACATTACAGTTAAGTTTGTAAATATATTTAGTTTTATGGAATTTGGTGTCTGATTCTTTATTGCAATTATATTTACAATTAAGCTTGTAAATTACAGTTCTGGACAGGTTATTCAGGTGCAAACTGTTATAGTGGGTGGAGCTTATTTTATTGTGACTTTCTCATTGAATATAATGTTTATAATTGCATATTAGTTGGATGTGACATTAGCATTTCCGGCCAATTCTTAGTTCTTGATGTCTTTCATTGCCACAAGTGAAAAATAAATATGCGAAAAATTGCAGAGATTTCTCTTTAAGTACATTCTAAAGTCCCTATCCCTAACACAGTGCTTTCTACATTGTTTTTGTTTAAGTCTGTGTCTCTAGGTTTCAGTTGTGGTCCAAATGTCGGGTTCTTCATCCAACATTTATCGTCAATATCTATTAAGACATATCTAGCAAGTTGTGTCTTCTAATTAACTCTAGAATGGGTAGCATCTGCACTGATTATTAAGATGAAAATTGTGAGTTTGAATGATTTGTAGAACGGGTATCATTTGTGATATCTGTGAAGACAATTTTGGAAACTACTTGTAGAATGGCTAGCATCTGCGATGATGGTGAAGATGAAAGTTCTGACTTTTAACTACTGGTAGAGTGGGTGGCATCTGTGACGTCTATGACGATGATATTGGAAGCTGTTAACGATTAGTAGAAGGAATGTATTTGTGATGTCTGCTCAACCTTGGTTATACATCCACCTTTTTAATTTCTTTAAACACTCACACCCACTTGTAGAATGAACAGCATTTATTAAACCAGCTTCCATTATTTACTTTACAAACATTATTTGCGATACTGAGAATTAAGATTCTAACACTTATGTGGTGGTATTGCATTCTGGTCACAAGATTTTGGTCTAGTTAAGCAATTGCTATTATAAACCTTACCCTGCTTAAACGTCATCTTCTCCAAATGGCTATTGAAAGGATTTGCAACTTTATCTCACCACAAAACTGATTGCATGTGGGGTCTAACTCTTTTTGTACTTCAACACATGACCAGGTTTAAATATGAGTGAACGATAGAAGATAATAAGAATGACTCCAAAACAATTTGAATATGTCCCACTTTGAACTGTGAGTAGAATGAAAAGCAGCTCGGATTGTAAACCTGGTTATAACCCGCCTTCCTAATTGGGGTTCAGGGAAAACTAGATTTAAATAAAATTGAACACACAGAAGGTAAACAATGTCAGTAATAGAGAAGATGAGATTAAGAAACATCTTCATAAGTTCTTGTTTTATAGATAATTTTTCTATTTAAAGAATTCCCTCTCCTCTCCCCCTTCTTTTGCCTATGTGCTTTTCATGCTGGGCTACAACCTACTAAGAGCAGTAGCAATAGTTTGTAGATGGCTATATGTTCCTCTTCTAAGTTGTTCAGTTTGTAGGTGGATGAATGTTCCTTTTTTCTTTTTTCACTCTATAGCATCTTTTGTCTCATAGGTAGTGAACAAGTGTTTGAGCATAGGATTTAGTATGAGTTTTGTTGCCTGACCCTGCCTCTGTTATCTCTTAGGGACAATTTGGCGTATTCTCAATGTAAACATTTTTTGGAGTTGCATGGTCTATGCTTTATTTGTTATGGATGCGTCTAGAGTGCTGAACGGTCTTGCCTTTGCCACATCCTTTGATGCACAAGCAAGAAGACAGATTTCATTTAGCTTTACGAGATTGTCTTCTTGGCCCCAGAGTCCCGTGATGATTGTGCAGAATGATTTTGTGGTTCATTATGTAAAAATACTTACACAAGGCTACCAAAAACATGCAGATAAAATTTTATTAAATAATAATTTTTTTTTTTCTTGAAATCAAATTAAAAATTAATTATATTTTGAATTCACCTCTTAGATTATGAGAGTACAGAAGGAAAGATAAGTGTGAGAGTTTAACTTAGACTCAATTTAATTTGTTTCTAGTGTCTGATTTTATTTCACTTAATTTCAACTAAACATATTTTGCATGTATTCTCTTATTCAAAAATAGAAATACTATACATTTGACTATTTTCTTACACAAATACTAGTCTCTACATTTGTATTTTTCTATATTTAACACTATTTCCTTACCTGCAACACTTGTACTTAACTAGATATTCTTCTGCACATTGAATCCTTAATTAAGAATAACTAATCTTTTGTGATGCATTCTAGGTAGGGCATCAATTAAATAACTGCCTTAACCTAGTAGCTTGAAACTTACCAAACAAATCATATGCCTAATGGAAGCAAAGCCGATGCTTCTATTTCATTAAAAATATTAAATTTGCTTTATAAGGGCTTACAAAACATGGTGAAGACAACAACAAAAGAGTTTTTCTTCACCAAAATTTAATTGGGCATCCTTCTTTTGCACCAAAAATAGAGTTTACTTCCTACTCTTTGATTTGGGTCTATTTTTTGTATCCTCTAATGTCCTACTCTTGGCTCAAACAATCTATCTCTTCAACCCACACAATTGGTTGTTTTCCCTTTTTCTTGTTTATATCTTGCAGGTCTCACATTTTGAGGGCATAGTTTCACCCAAAATGGCCTATTGCATTTTTGCACTCACCCTTTATAAGTGATCCTAATCATTAAATTTTTGGATTTGACTTCTTGTCGGGCCATTTTAACAAGATTACTTGAGTTTGAAACTCCCATTCAACTTTATTGCTTCCAAATTAATCTCTCCATATCATCTCTAGACAAAGCCCATAAAATTTGTATGATTTATCCTAAATGAAGTGGTTTGAGGGCCTTGCATGTAAGTGTTTGATGAAAAGTCCACATGAATAAATGCAACTAAGAATTTTTACATAAAAAATAAGAGCTATTGCACAACAATTAAGAGCTACTTCACAACAACTAAGTGTTGGTGTAAATAGGTGTTTTACCTATCTAGATCCTATTTACATGTTAAGTCCACTTAAATCCTAGGAGGGAATCTTTCTAGTTAGTGTTAGTTGTCACTAGATCTTATCTTATCTTTTGGCATTTAATGCTTGTGTCCTAGGTTATTTAATATTTGTTGAGGTAGTTGTCTCATTGTACATGATTAAGGCACATGTCAAGATCTTGTTTAATCCTATCTCACAACTTGCCTTTATAAGCAAGACATCATGTGTACACCATTTATTCAATCTGACAATCTTGCATCCATAATCATAACATGATATTTCTGCCATTTCTCTCTTGTGGAAGCTATTGTTGTCTTGCAAGTGATCCCGAGGTGTTGAGGAGTTCACCATAAACTCCTACATGGTTTCAAAGCTTCAGCATTGCAAACTTCAATCTTGGTGTGAAAATTTTGCTAGGTGTGAGTTGGTGTTTCAAGGACCTCACCATTGAATCTAGGGTGTCAAAGAAAGTCGGGTTTTCCTTTTGTTTTGTCATTTTTCATCATGTTTCGATTGATCTACAAGGGTTTTAGTTGCCAAATCTTGGAGGTAGTTGATTTTTTGGAGCACTTTGGGCCAAAAAAAACCCCGCCATTATGTTCAAAAGGCCTAAGAACCTAAGGATCGACTATCAATTCATCAATTTTTGACATTTTTTTTTGAAAACATTAGAGAAATTTTTGGTTTGTCGCCATTTCTGTACAAATGTATGAATCCATACTTGGCCGTATTGTACGACATTGTATGGGTCGTAGTCCATTCTAATGTCTACAATGACATATTCTTGGGTATATTTGATGATATATTCTTCAAAGATCCTTGACTGGCATCATCAATACCTTTGTTTGTACATGGTCGGCATTGCATTGGTACAAAAGTCCTTTTAAATCATTGTTTATTAAATTTTAAATTATTGTTTCAAAATATTTTATCGCTTTTTGATCATTTGGTTAAAGCTCGAAGGGCTTGATCGCGTGCTATGATCATATAGACTCCGGCGGGGGCTTATGCCCCGATCAACACGACCTTTAGCCCGCTACCTCGCCACCAACGACATGTGGGAGTTGTCGCCCTGCCACTAATGGCACGTGGGTGCAATCATTATCGCTATTGGGTGGCACCAACTTTTTTTTTAATAAACAAACATTTATAACTATGGTCATGTAGGAGAACAATCGACCAACCCCACAAGGCCCAAATTTTGTCCCTCGAGGCCCTAATCGAGCATTTTTTAAATGCCATAACATGCAATCTAGGAGGCCGTTTTTCGAAAATGAGATATTTCTAGAAAGTTGGCTTCATCATTTTTATAGTGGTGTAGGTTTTTTCCCAAAATTTTGTTGTTTGGAGGCATTTATTACTGTTTGAAGTTAGATCTTCGTTTTTGGTTCTCGAGCTCATAACTTTTTGCCACGATCTTCGACTTTCACGATTCTTGTGACATTGGAAAGGTATTAAGGAACTCTATTATGCCATCCATGTACTTTTACTTGTCTACGTCCTAAGTATATTATGATTTTAGTTCTTTCCTAATGGGTATCTTGGAGATTACTTGGATATTTTGACAATTGGGAGGGTGCTGTTTTGATCATTGCACTTCATTTCAGTTCTAAAATGATGTTCTATATCTTGTTGCTTTATTAAGATTTTAGGGTTGTTCCATATCAAGAGTTTTCTAGTGTTCCTTGGCATCGAGACTATTTTTGCTCTATCATGATTCTAGGGTTTATAGCATTAGAATTATCTTTACTTTACTTGCCTTGATTAAGGTTCCAGAGTTACTCCACCAATGTTCTTTTAGTATTTCTTTGCAACAGGTTATCTCATTGAAGGGGATTGCATGGTCTCTCTTACGGGGAGTCTTTTTCCTCGAACGTTGTTTTCTCCTCTCATTTTTCATGGAGAGCATTATTGTATATTTTCTATCTTTTGGGGAGGAGTTTTGTCCTACTGAGTTTTCTTTTTTTCTCTGTTTGTGAGAGATTGCACTGCATATACACATGGGTACCTAACATGGCCTTTAAGTCGGGACCCATCCTTGCATCTTTGCATAATAGTACTCCCTGTTGGAAATATTGATGAACAATGAACCCAAATGAAGCTGCAATCTTCAAAGGATCAAACCATGAAATACACCATCCACAAGAAAGTGTTGCAACATGAGCAAGAAGATAGATGATTGATCAAATGATGATCTATTGATTTGATATCTAGAATTTCTAGAATATCTGAGATACATGAGATATCATGAGATGATTTACAAATGTACAAGCACCTTGTTTATATACGCAAGGTGAGAGGAGGTAGGATGACTACCTTGCATGGAAACATTAAATGCCTAATGCATAAGTGAAATTTAAATTCCTAGATAACTATAAGATAATTAATGAGCCATGGCCCCATTATAGCTAGTTTCTAGAAATGACACCTAGGAAACTTAAATCCTAAGTAAACTTATAATAATGTGAATAGATCCTCACTAATAACTAGTTAGGAAATAATCCCATTCACACCAACACCCCTCATAAGTACAACTTAGGGAGTGTAGTTATTATTCAATTAGTGCAAATGCAATATGGGTCCCGACAATAAGGCCATGTTAGGTACCCATGTACAACTAATCAATGTAGCTAATCTCTCACAAATAGAGTAAAGAAGAAAACCTCATGGGACAAAAATCCTCTCCAAAAAAGAGATGAAATGCAAATCATGTACAAGTGATAGAAGTGATGCATGGAGGTCTCAACATCAATACCCCCCAAGAGCTACATCCATCACAAGAATACAATATAATCAATAGCCCCCCATAAGAGGTAAATAGATAGACTATATATCCCCCCCATAATGGATAATCACTTGCAAAAATGGTAAGTGTCTGAAGAAAAAACATGATCCAATGTTGACAAACAACTTGTCTCCCTTTTAGAAGAAATAAAACCAAGCACAAATGTAGGTATGCTTCCCATTCTGGATAGGAATTGAAGGAAAGAAGCATGGACATGTATGATGATGTTTATGAAAGCTACTCATGTATCTCTTTGCCCAAGGAAGATGAAGATGCCACAATCAAATTAGGTACATGCCCAATCAAAGAAGAAGGTGACAAACCGAGACTATGTGGAAATTGATGTTGAACAATATCCAAAGACCATGATGGTTTGACAACAATTGTGCAATGGTTGTCATAAAAGAGGAGACATAACCCCTCAAATGTGTCCTACAAATTTGAAATGTGAGACTCCATAAACAAGGGTGTAATGTTTGTCAAATAAGAATCCCAATCAGGAAGAAAATCATATACTTGTTGTAATGAATCACTGGAAATTCTCAATGAATCACCAACATAAGATGAATGATCTTGCTGAATAGAAATGCTGGGAGCCTCAATCAATGACTTTGCACAATGAATCAATGAAGATGAAGGTACATCAAATGTCTCTGATGGAGAAGGAGAATCTAAAGAACCCCTATCATCCTCTTCGAAAGAGTCAAAGTATTCCAAATATTCAAACTCCCAAATAGTATCACCATCATAGGGCATCCTATCTAAAAAATGAAGAGGGACAAGACAATCTAAAATAGGATCATCTGGGAATGGTTGAGTATCAGGATCTCCATGTATCTCCCAAATTTTAGTCCAAAGAGTATGAGGACACTCAAAATGATCAATAGCATTCAAAGTGTAAACATCAATATGCATTGTAATAACTCCTAAGACATGATCCCTTGTGCAATTCCAAGCAAATTTCTTACTATCAACACTAGGAGGGGGAACAAGATCATATAAATGTGGCAACAAATGAAGCCATCATAAATGTTTTATGATGCCATCTCTCCATTGTTTATCGTTTCTCAATTTCAACATAATCAAAGAGGGATGAAATGAAAACTACATAATGAACTATGATAGATCTCCAAAAATATAAAGATTTTAACCTTCAATAGTAATTGGAAACTCCCAAATATGATGCACAACTGAAAATGAAGCCTTCCAATACAAATAAACCTTCTCCAAATTGCAGTATGTTCAAGTTATCAAGCAAATGCCTCAAATTGCAAGAACTCAATAAAATGTACCCTAGGGCTAAATTTGAAAAAAGTAGATGGACAAAATGATAGAGCTCTAAATCACCTTTGCAATGCCACTAGAATCTCCAAAAAATTGACAAACTAGTGAAAAGATACAAACTGGAGAGTCCAAAAGGGAATCTTCACTTCAGGCTGCAATAAAATATGCACAACTGAAAATGAAGCCTTCCAATACAAATAAACCTTCTCCAAATTGCAGTATGTCCAAGTTATCAAGAAAATGCCTCAAATTGCAAGAACTAAATAGAATGTACCCTACATCTAAATTTGAAAAAATTAGATAGAAAAAATGATAGAGCTCTAAATCACCTTTGCAATGCAACTGGAATCTCTAAAAATACGAGAAACTAGTGAAAAGATACAAGCTCGGGAGTCCAAAAGGGAATCTTCATTTCAGGTTGCAATAAAATGTGATAATAATATTTACACCATTGGAAAGTGCTTGGAACCAGCTTTCCGACGATATCTTATTTTTGAAAATCCAATACTTGAGTCAAAAGTTATTATGATTTTAAGAAAAATGCCTAATTAAGACATGAGGGGGCTTCTATGACGGTCATTTGGTCGTCAAATTTAAGATAGTCGCTCAATTTTTTTGAAAAATTGCCAAAAATAATTTTGCTTCAAAATATGAAGTAATTTATATGAAAATGGGGGGTTTTTGGGCCTTCTATACGCAATGGAAGGGTCAAATCTGACCTAATCTGCTCCAGAAATTAGCTACTTCCTAAATGATGATAACTAGCCCAAAATGCAAACCCTCCAACCTGTAATGAAAATCTCCTCAAGTCAACTTTTTAATTTCAAATGGACTTTGCATGGCCTATGCTCTGATACCATGTTAGAAATATTGATGAACAATGAACCCAAATGAAGCTGTAATCTTTAAGGGATCAAACCATGAAAGACACCATCCAGAAGAAAGTGTTGCAACATGAGCAAGAAGATAGATGATTGATCAAATGATGATCTATTGATTTGATATCTAGAATTTCTAGAATATCGAAGATGTATGTAGTGTTCTTTAATCAACTTAATAACTAGGAACATGAATTCCTCTATTAAGAAATTTGATCACAACCAGTAGTCATAATCTGTTAAAGAACCTCATTTAATTATCAACTCAGGGACGTGAACTTGAAATGGGTCAGCACAATATATGCACTAATCACCTTTCCCAAACATGCATGATTTCCTAAGATGCTTTATACTAAAATTTGAATTACTAGAATAACTTTATTGGATAAGTTGCTTTGGAAATAAAAACTGAAAGATAAAACTATTCTGCATCTAGTGGCTGCAGGAATAGTTGACAACTTTGTGTTTCTGCCAGCCATAGGAACAGTCACATAAACTTCTATAAAAGGAAATGTAGCTATTCTAACTTGCAGAATGAAAGTATAGGCAATTCCCTAAGTGGGCCCCCTTAGGTAATGCCAAAAGTAGACAATAGATTAGGCGAAAAACTTCATAAACTTTATTGATTCAAGGTAAACAAATACATAGCACACAATCTCTTGACTGTATTTCTGAAATTGAAAATGTGTTTACAATAGCAATCTTCCAGCCCATTCTTTAAAGGAGAATGGGCTATTTATTGAAACTGAATCTAACTACTAACTAACCTTCTATTATAAAACGCGAGGTCTTTATTACATTCAACTAACTAAGTAAAGAGGTGGATAAAAATGTAAGAACTAAGTCAAATCGGTTCATCAGTCTTAAAGTGCCATCATCCTAGATTTGTGCGCCATCAAGATGCCTGAGCTAGATTTCTGAAATACTCCTCTTTGCATGGTGGATGAGTTGAAACTGCCTCCCTATTCTTCTGCTGCTGAACTAGTCTTCATTGATTTGGTCTTCTGTCCTTCAAGTGGGAATTGAATTCCTTCCTCCAATCATGGTACCCACAAAATATCATGCCAGCTATTCCTGAGGTAGAGAGTTAGCTCAACACGTTCAACCTTTAAGACGATCCATCACTTCAATTATATGGAATCACAACTATTACCTCTTCCTTCTCAACACATCCTACTTCTTCCTGTAGTTGTTCTGCCATACTTCCCTGTATCTGTTCTGCAATGGCAGCCAATTCATCCAATCTAGCTCCTTCAGGTGTACTTACAGTCTCCTCAATAACAGGTTCCTCCATTTCTAGTATAGGACTGGAAGGGTCTGAGGTTGGCGGTGTGGTTGGAGTAGCATCAAGTGATTGGCGGGTTGCCTGGTTCTGGAGTCTAGAACTCCTTCTTATGGGAGTAGGAATTGTCTTACACTTCTTTAAGGCTTTTGCCGTAGAAACAAAGATGTTTTCCTTTTGTTTTCTTTTTACAGGCTTAGGGGTTGCCACAATGGGTGATTTCCCTTTCTTATCATTGGAAGAAGGCTCAAGATTTTTGATAGGAGTTTGTGCCGGTTGCTTGGAAGTTTTTTCAGAAAGAGGAATGTCATCTTGTGAATCAGATGATTCATGAGTAGGAGACATAGCAGCAGAGGTTTGGCCTATGGGCTAGGAGGTTTGTCGCTTGAAGGTAAGGGGTTCCCCTCTAGGTCCAATATTTTGAATTTTAGGGTTGAAATTGACAATGAATTCCTCCCAGGTCATTCCTGATGCATCTTGAACATATTTTTCAACAAGTAATTTAATAAGGCAGTGGTGGGATACAAAGTTAACCCTACCCTTTTTAAATTCAATAGCACTATTTGATAGAAAATTGTAAAGGAAGTTGAGAATATTCATCAACAATCCATAGCGTAAATGAGACAAAAGTTTGAAGTGATGAGAATGTAGGATTGAAAACCTACCTTCACAGGTTATGTATTTGATTATATATCCCGCCCGTGACACCCAATCCTGCGGCAGACTCATCCTTTGTGCACCTTGCTTATCTACCCATAGAGGAGGGTCATTTGGCTGAGTAAACTCTGCCCTGGTGCTCTTTGCATCCCTTCCTCTAGGAAATGGCTCTCCGACTTGAGGTAACCCCGTTATCTTTGCAATTCTGTCAATTGATGCATTCACCATTATACCTCTAACTTTTGCTTCCCCTTCTTGAAATGTCCTTGTAAATTCCTCTGTAATGCCTACATCAAATTTTTAAAGTTTCAAGAAGTAATTAAGCCACCCATATTGTCTGAATGGCGGTACATGCAGCACATCCTGCAGTAGGATGTTATGATATGTAGGCTCATGTCGAATTGGCTGACCTCCCATCTCCTTAGTTTTATGATCACCTGGCTTTTCCAAACTTGCACAACCAATGAACTTCCTGCAACCCTAATTCTACAGCACTCTGTATCCCCTCAACCGAAACTTTTGAACCACTCTTCAAAAGATACGGAAAATATAGGAAAAGAAATTCGAACATTCAATCTTTTTGAAGGAGTAAGTAATCATAGATGAGTGAAACACATTTAGGTTCATTATTGCAGGAGGGAATGGTGTTCAGTTCATTTAATTACAGATTTTCAAAAATTCGACACTCATGCCGAAATGACAGTGACAATGGTTGTGACAAGGCCTTGAGGTGGCGGAAACAATGACGTGGCACAAAGTTTTAAAAATAGAAAAACGTGCTCAATCGTGAGGAAAGGCCAAAGGAACGACAACCATATAAGAATGTAGTTTGCATTAATTAATACCGAAATAAATGTAATAAATGAAACAACTAAGCAATCTTATAGTGAAGTGGAGCTCACCTGGATGGAACCGCCGTAATTACCTGATGTGACTGCACTTCTTCATTGGAAAATATGATCCGAAGAAACGTGGATGGTATGGAGAATGATAGGTGTGTAAGGTGGCATAAAGAGTGTGAGTGTATGTATTCCATATGGAGTGAGTGAATGGAATGGGGATCCGCGTGGATGACCCCTTTATTATGACAGTTTTATGCACTTTATGCATGGCCTAGGGAATTGAGTTGTGACTCCATTCCTTTGGCTGCAAGATCAATGGTTTCCTGCACAAATTCAAACTGGCTCAAAAATTCTTCCCTATCAATGGGCTTATAGTAGAGCTTTAGGTGATGCCCATTGACTAACAGCTTGAATCGGACCTCATCAATGGTCTTCAATTGTATAGCACCATTTGTGAATACTTCTTCTACTTCGCATGGACCCAACCATCTAGTTTGCAATTTGCCTTGACTATCTTTATATCTCGAGTCATAGAGCAAAGCCCAATCTCTTGCTTTGAATTTCTTCTCTTTAATGTACTTATCATGCCATTTTATTCGTTGGTTTTGTATTATCTCAGTGTGTTGTAGGGCATTCTTTCGGAGCTCATCTAGGCATCGAGCTGCATGACTCGTTCCTTTTGTGTAGTTGTTAGGTCCATATTCATTTCCATTACTGTCCTAAGGGTTTTATGCTCAAATTCTTTTACCATACACCATTTCAAAGGGTGTATATCTTGTAGTAGTCTTCCATGTAGTGTGGTAGGCCCATATAGCTTCTGGTAACCTTGCAGCCCAGTCCTTTCTATGTAAATCTACAATCTTAGTCAGAATTGCCTCTATATCTCTGTTGGTGATCTCCACTTGGCCATTAGCTTGTGGATGATAAGGAGTTGATTTACTGTGCCTTATGTTATATTCATTGACTAAGGCTGTAATTAGAGTGGAGGTAAACTGTGCTCCTTGATCAGTGACTATTTCTCTAGGAACACCAAATTTGGTGAAGATCTCCTCATAGAGGAACTCTGCCACCTTATTATCCCTAGCATGTTTCATAGGTCTAGCTTCTACCCACTTTGTTACATAATCTGTGCATACAAGGATATAAGACTTACCATTTGAAGGTGAATCAATTGGCCCTACAAAATCCAGTCCCCATTTGTCAAAGGGTGTAACAATCACTTGTGGAAATAGAGGCATCTCGTCTGATCTGGTTGGCCTTCCCATCCTCTAGCATCTGTCACATCTTCTGGTGTATTTGGCTGCATCTTTATGCAGAGTTGGCCAATAGTAGTCAGTATTTAAGATTTTCATTGCTGTCCTTTTTGTAGCAAAATGTCCCCCACATGGTTCATCATGGCTTGCATGTAGTATATCATGAGTATCTTCCTCTTGTATACATCTCCTCATAACTTGATCTGGCTCTGTATAAAACATGCAATCTGCAATCCAAGAAAAGTTAAAACTTTTCTCTACCAATAATCGCTTTTCCTTAGGGGAAAATTGAGGAGGAGTTCTTCCTGCAGCCAGATAATTTGCTATATCTGCATACCATGGGTGAACGACCTTGATTGCAAACAGATGCTCATCGGGAAAGGAATTTTCAATAAGTGCAAAGTTATCTTGCCTTTGAATTCTAGACAGGAAATCAGCAACCACATTGGCTTTACCTGGCTTGTCCACAATTGTAATGTCAAATTCTTGCATGAGCAACAACCACCTTGCTAGTCTTCCTGTTATTGCGTTTTTGTTCATAAGATATCTGATTGCTGCATGATCGGCGTGGACAAATATCTGATAGCCTGTTATATAATTCCTAAATTTGTTGAGGGCATAAATGATTGCTAACATTTTCTTTTTCTGTAACAGTGTAGTTGAGCTCGGCTCCTTGCAAGTTCTTGCTGATGTAATACAGTGCATGTTCAGTTGAACCACCTTTTTGTCCTAAGACAACACCAATAGCATAATCTGATGCATTTGTATGAATATGGAATGGAAGTGACCAATCAGGTCCTTTCAACACAGGTGCTTGTGTAAGGGAAATTTTCCGATCAAGGAATGCTTTTTCACATTCTGCTGTCCAGGCAAACTCTGCATCTTTCCTCAACAAAATGTATAGAGGGCCTGTTGTTTGGCTAAAGTCTTTGATGAATCTTCTATAATATCCAACATTTCCTAGAAAGCTTTTTAGTTCCTTTTGCTTGGTAGGAAAGGGCAGATTAGAGATGACCTCAATCTTAGAAGGATCAACCTGTATCCCTGCAACATAAATATAGTGACCAAGCACTATTCCTTCTTGCATCATCATGAAGCACTTTTGACTGTTTAGTGATAGGTTATGATCTTCACATCTCTGTAGTACCTTTTTCAAGTTGGTTTGAGCTTCCTCAAATGTTGCACCATAAACAGTAAATTCATCCATGTATATCTCCATGCAATCATATGATATGTCTGAGAAAATACTTATTACTGCTCTTTGGAAAGTTGCAGGTGCATTGCAGAGACCGAAAGGAAAAACGGAGTAGGAAAACATTCCCTATAGGCATGTAAAAGTAGTCTTTTCCTGGTCCTTTAGAGCAATCTTGATTTGATTATATCCACTGAACCCATCAAGGAAAGAGAAATACTTTTTCCTTGATAAATTATCCAACACTTGATCAATGAAGGGAAGAGGAAAGTAATCTTTCTTTTTTGCAGAGTTGAGCTCCCTATAATCTACACACACTCTCCATTTCCCTCCTTTTTTAGGAACAATAACTAGTGGAGAAACCCACTGGCTATCTGAGATTGGGTAGATAAAACCAACATTCAACATCTTCTGTAATTCTTCTTTAACAATTTATCTTAAAGCTGGATTGATTCTCCTTTGGGGCTGCCTAACAGGTTTGAACTCACTATTGATGAAAATTCAGTGTGTACATAGCTTTGGATCAAGTCCTTTCATGTCACTATAATCCCAGGCAAAAACTGGTTTATGGGTAGTAAGCATTTTAACCATTGACTCTTGCTGCTTGCTGGTAAGTTTATTGTTGATATTCAAAATTTTTCCTACAGCTACTTCCATTTGGGAAGTCAATTCAAGCATGGATACTTCAGGCAGAAAAGGCATGTCTACTTCATGGGGCAATAATGTGTGCAAACAGTCAGTTGCTGCAGGATAATGAGCTGATGTGGGCGGAGGAAGAATGGTCTGCAAGGTGCATGGACTTCCTTCACAATGAGGGTGTTCAATACCATAATTATTCAGTAGGACATTGTATAGTATCTCTTCCTCCTCTTGTTATGCAATGAAAGGCTCTCTGGTAATCATCATGAGATTGGCCACCGAGTTCACTTCCTCTTTTTCTCCCAAATCTGGCAAAACAGCTTTCCCAAACTCAAGTTGAGGTTGGGCTTGAGAATAGAGGGTAAGCTTCTTTGTGTTATATCCATCAGATATTATCATGTTACCGGTCCTACATCCAATATAAGCATCTGCAGTGGCTAACCACGACCTTCCTAGAATTACAGGATAACTTCCTAGTGATGCTTTTGGAGACAAAATCATAAAATTAGTAGGATATTCCCATGAATCTAGGGTGACAACTAAGTCTTCCACTACTCCATCAGGTTTGAATGTTGAACTATCAGCAAGTTGCAAGACTGTAGGTGTAGGTCTTAGGTATGAAATACTTAGCTTTAGTACAAGGTCTTTGGTCATGACATTGATAGCAGCTCCAAGATCTACTAAAGCATTCTTAATTTGAACCCCATTAATATTAATTTCAACAACAGGGCTGCCAGGGTCTGAATATTTTGGGATGGTAAGCTTCCCTAGCATCAAATTAGAGAGTTGGCCTAAGACATGAACAGTCTGAGGGTCTTTCTTCTTCCTACCCAGCTTCTTTAGACATGCTTCTTTGATGGCCTTGCTGTAAATAGGTACTTCCTTTATTGCTTGGAACAAAGAAATTTTTACACATATGTGTTGTAGCTAGTCAAGAATGTCAAAGGTAGGCTCTTCTTTCTTTTTCAGAATTTCACCTTCCAACCTTTGTGGGAAAGGAGGTGACGGTTTATTGGATACCTTAGGTAATGATGGAGTCTGTATTGGCTCATTGGGTTGGACTAGGCCATTGGCATCTTCTTCTTGTTTAATCTCCTCAGATGGCAATTCTGAGATTTTGGGAGGAGATGGTGTGGGCAACACAGTTCTTGAACGTAAGTTGATATTATTCAGGTTGAGAGCATAGGCAGGCTAATGATTAGGATCAGAAAAATAAACTTGTTGTTGTTGCTACTGCTGAGGCTGATTATTTGGATTGGGTGCTGCTTGAGCAGGCAGTTGGGTTGGCTTTGGATTTTGGCTTTGATTGGCTACAGGAGGTGGCATAATTGACTGCTGTTGAGGTTGTTGCAGGAAACCAGTGGGTGGATTTGACCATTGTTGGCCTCCTCTCCACTGGTTAGATTGCTGCCAATTCCCCTATGGAGGTTGCCACTGATTTTGCTGTGGTGACTGCCAGTTCCCTTGTGGGGGTTGCCAACGGTTTTGTTGAGCATTTGGCCAAGGATTATTCCATTGAGGTTGAGAATATGGGCCATAATTTGGAGGGTATTGGTTTTGCCACTGATTATTATATGAACCAAAATTTTGCAAGGGGTCCTGAGGCATACCTTGTCTTGGGGCCCAAGACATGCGTTGAGCAACGAAGAACACTTCTTCCTCCCCTTCAATGGTTTTGAACTCAATAGGAAGATGTTGGACCTCCAAATTGGCCACTACCTTGCATCTACAATCCTTCTTCCTTTGTCTGCAGTGAGGGCAATATTCAGCTAGCATAACATCAACCTCCTCTTTCTTCCTTCTAGCTTGCATGGTGTCCAATTGAGTAGCTACATAATTTATAATATCTTGCTTGAAGTTGGACAAAAGATTAGAGAGTTCTCCTTTTGACACACCTGAGCCACTTCCTTTTGCAACAGAGGGTCTGAACCCCATGCCTTTCTTCACATTTTCCCTAGAGTAATTGAGACAAATATTTTTGATGTCATCCCAATTACTTTGGGTGATATCTCCTCCAGCCATGAGGTCTAGTGCTTCCATGCAAGTATCATTGACTCCTCGTAGGAAGAGAAGTTTTTTAGACTCCTCATTTAGCTGGTGCTGAGTGTTTTTCTGCACACTGAACAAGAACCTGGACACATAATATTCCAAGGTTTCATCCTCCTTTTGTGACATCTTGAAGATGTCATCTCCTCTCATATCATTCCCCCTACAATATTCTTTATACTTTCCTAAGAACAACTCCTTCAATTCATCCCAAGTGGCCGCAACATTGCCTCCTAATCCCATGAACCATCTTAAGGCTGACTCCTTTAAAGTAGAAGGAAACAATTTCATCTTATGTGCTTTAGTAGTATAATCATAACTCCTACATAGGATGTCAAACTCAAAAAAGAAGGTATGAGGGTCCTCTGTAATAAGGCCATAGAATTTTGGAAGCAACGAGGCAGGGATATTTTTAAGATTATTATTGTCATGCAGTTTAGGGAGTGGAAATGGAAAAGTAGGCCTTGCCATCCTTGGTGGTGGTCTTGGGTTAGATCCTGGCTAGTAGATGACAAGGGCAAGCGGGTTATTATGGGGGTCCTGGTTATTGAAAGTGTGTAGGTTATTCAATTGTGCTGTGAGTAAATCAAGGTTATCAGGCTCATCAAACAGGTTCAAACTTATCTCTGAGGAAGAAGAAGATGAAGTGACTAGGTCCTGACCAACATCCAAATATGGTTCTTCTGGGACAATTTTTGGGTCAATTTCTTGGATATCTAAACTTCTAGGAAGGAATCTTCCAAATTGGTCTCTTCTTCTAAGCATACAGTAAAAAGTAAGTCTAAACTATGGAAAAATGCTGGAATAGTGAATTTTGATCTAAACACTACGAATAAAATTTCAAGCTACCTACTAGCATGCCTACAATAGGTCTTTAGTTTGACACCATCCCCAAAAATGACACCAAAAATGTAGTGTTCTTTAATCAGCTTAATAACTAGGAACATGAATTCCTCTATTCAGAGATTTGATCATCACAACCAGTAGTCATAATCTGTTAAAGAACCTCATTTAATTATCAACCCAGGGACGTGAACTTGAAATGGGTCAGCACAATATATGCACTAATCACCTTTCCCAGACATGCATGATTTCCTAAGATGCTTTATACTGGAATTTGAATTACTAAAATAACTTTACTGGATAACTTGCTTTGGAAATAAAAACTAAAAGATAAAACTATTCTGCATCTAGTGGCTGCAGGAACAGTTGACAGCTCTGTGTTTCTGCCAGCTGCAGGAATAGTCACATAAACTTCTATAAAAGGAAATGTAGCTATTCTAACTTGCAGAATGAAAGTATAGGCAGTTCCCTAAGTGGGCCCCCTTAGGTAATGCCAAAAGTAGACAATAGATTAGGCGAAAAACTTCATAAACTTTATTGATTCAAGGTAAACAAATACATAGCACACAATCTCTTGACTGTATTTCTGAAATTGAAAATGTGTTTACAATAGCAATCTTCCAGCCCATTCTCTGAAGGAGCATGGGCTATTTATTGAAACTGAATCTAACTACTAACTAACCTTCCCTTATAAAATGGGAGGTCTTTATTACATTAAACTAACTAAGTAAAGAGGTGGATAAAAATGTAAGAACTAAGTCAAATCGGTTAATTAGTCTTAAAGCGCCATCATCCTAGATTTGTGCACCATCAAGACACCTGAGCTAGATTTCTGAAACACTCCTCTTGCATGGCGGATTAGTTGAAACTGCCTCCCTATTCTTCTACTGCTGAACTAGTCTTCATTGATTTGGTCTTCTATCCTTCAAGTGGGAATTGAATTCCTTCCTCCAATCATGGTACCTGCAAAATATCCTGCCAGCTATTCTCGAGGTAGAGAGTTAGCTCAACACGTTCAACCTTTAAGACGATCCATCACTTCATTTATGTATTTATTTAAGCATTAATCTAAAGCAAACATTATTCCAGACATGGCTGCAGGAAGTTCAACAGTAGAGGCTGCAGGAAAGGTTTGTCATCACACAAAGTTTATAAGGCATCCATTAAACTAATAAAACATTTAAAAGTAATAACCATGAAATACTTAGCATAATATACTTATTATATTAAGCATAAAAAGTTTATGTATTTTCCCATAATCAGTACTAAATGTTTGTTTTAGCATAATAAAAAAGCATAAAAGTGTTTGTAAAAGTATGATCTAGATGTGCCAAAAACTTGGCTCATCAATGTACATGAGATATCATGGGATGATTTACAAATGTACAAGCACCTTGTTTATATAGGCAAGGTGAGAGGAGGTTGGATAGCTACTTTGGATGCAAACATTAAATGCCTAATGCATAATTTTAAATGCATAAGTGAAATATTAAATACCTAAATAAATATAAGCTAATTAATGAGACATAGCCCAATTATAACTAGTTTCTAGAAATGACACCTAGGAAACTTAAATTCTAAGCAAACTTATAATAATGTGAATTTAGGTCCTCACTAACAACTAGTTAGGAAATAACCCAATTCACACCAACACTCCCTAAGTTGTACTTAAAGGTGGTTCTGGTGTAAATAAGTGTTTTACCTACCAAGGTCCTATTTACATGATAAGTCCACTTAGGTCCTAGAAGGGAATATTTCTAGTTAGTGTTAGTTGTCACTAGATCTTATCTTATCTTTTAATGCTTGTGTTCTAGGTTTTTTAATTATTTGTTTAGGTATTTGTCTCATTGTACAAGATTAAGACACTTTTCAAGATATTGTCTAATCCTATCTCATAACTTGCCTTTATAAGCAAGGCATCATATGCACATCATATATTCAATCTGACAATCTTGCATCCATAATCATAACATGATATTTTTGAAATTTCTCTCTTGTGGAAGTTATTGTTGTCTTGCAAATGATCTTGGGGTGTTGAGGAGTTCACCATAAACTCTTATACTAAGAAATTCTACACAACCATTGGAAACCATTACTCAACAATTAGAAACCTTTTCATGATCATTCAAAATTGTTGCACAACCACATGAGATTTATTTACATATTTATTTACTTTTTTATTTTGGCGATGCAAGAGTGCTTGTGAACCTATATGCTTCTACATCATATACACGAGGTAATTGAAATGAACAATATGAGCTCTTGTTCATGTACATTTCGTGAAATCTTGGACTAAGTGCTTTGGTGAGAATATTTGTAACTTGATCTTCACCTTTACAATACAAAAGAGAATTTTGTTTGTCTTTAATTTACTCTTTAATGAAGTGATGTTGAAGAGCAATGTGCTTTGTCCTTGCATGAAAACTTGGATCCTTTTCCAAAGCAATAACACTTTGAATATCACAATATAGAGGTGTAGGATCTTTTTGAGGTAGACCTAAGTCTTCAAGTAGTCTTCTTAATAATAGTATTTCTTTAGATGCATTCGTACAACTTTTATATTCAACTTTTGGAGAACAAAGAGAATTAGATTGTTGCTTCTTAATATTCCATGAGATTGCACCTGATCCAACAAAGAAAAAATAACCACAAGTGGATCTCTCATCATTGGGATCACCTCCTAAATTTGAATCAATATAATGTTTTAATTTTTTTTCATAATTTGCATCATAAAAGAGACTAAGATTAAACATCAAGGAGGGGTAAATTTTTTATTAAAACAAGAAAAATTTACAAAGCAAGGGCATTAAATAGCCCTATCAAGCTCCACCAAGTTATCCAATTGTTGAGAAAAATTTGAGGGTAGTTGACCTTGATCTACCAAATTCCAATCATGAATATGATCAAAAGTCCATTTAGCCAAACAATTAGCAACACCATTCCATTCTCCAGGAATATGAGTGAAAGTAATATATTCTAGAGAAGCACAAAGACTAAGAATCTATTCAACAATCAAAGCCAACTGCCAGCTCACATCATCTAAATGCCGCCTATTCAACAAGTTCACCACAACTTGGGAACCAAATTCACATATGATCCTTCGCCATCCCAATTGACTGCCCCGCTCCACAACCAATAAAATGGCCCGAGCCTCCATTAAATTATTAGTATGAAGACCCTTATAAACAAAGAAGATAAACCGAACATCTCCAAAACTATCCCGACCAACACCACCAGTTCTAGCATGACCAATATTTCCATGAGAAGAGCCATCCGAGTTGATTTTTAGGACTCCTTGAGGAGGAGGGGACCATCTTCCCTCCCTATTCACCTTCGGGGTAGGATGTCTACATCTATTGTGCATGAACTGCCATTGCGGAGGAGGAAGATGAAGATGATTATCGCAACCAACATCACAAGGGTCCACCGGCTCAGTTAGATAACACTTTTCCATAATAGTTTCCCCCAAAGAATGCAAAATTTTCCACCATAGGTGAGGGGCAATCAACAACACATCCTGAAAAAATCCGCCTATTCCTCTCCAACCATAGGTTCCAGATAATAAAGGAAGGGCCAAGAGTCCAAGCAACTTGAATAAAGGAGGTAGAAATAGGGGCCCTGCCCCACCATTCCACAAACTCCGCCAAAGAGGGGACATGCCAACAGGCCTTATTCCACACCCTCCACTAGGAATTCCAACTCTCCCTAGCATAAGAACATTGAAAGAAGAGATGGGATACACTCTCTTGACAACCACGACACAAAACACACATAGAAGGGCCTTGGAAACAATGTTTACATAGATTATCCCAAGTAAGACACCAATTTTGAGCCACTAACCACATGAAGAAATTGCACTTAGGCCATGACAACTTGTGCCGAACTTGCTTCCACCAAGGGACCTCAATGTCCCCAAACAACTGCCTATCCAACTGCTTATTACCAACAGACATAGAGTACTTTCTAGACAAATCTGAACCATCCCAAGCCAAGACATCAAGTCCCCACAAATAAATACAAGCACGGGAAGCTAGAAGCTGGGAAAGCTCATGCCCGTCCCCCTTAGACCCTCCAGGTGGCCACTCAGAAGAATGCTTCCAACAAAAAACTTACAACCGATTCACAATGTTGCACAACCTTATAATGCTCCACCATATCCCATCCAATCGCAATAAAAACATCACAAAGGGATTGGAGGTAAGGAAAAGAAGAAAGAATATGAGGGTGACCATCCCAATAATTTGACCAAAAAAGAGCCTGTGACCCCGAATGATAGATCCAAAAAAGCACACGCTTAATCAACTGCGCCGCTACTTTCAAAGTATGCCAAATCATAGAACCACTCCCTTCCAAAGGATAGTGAGGAACCTTAAAAGAAGCAACACCCTGAAGATATTTATGGTTGAGAATACGAGCCCATAACTGGTGTTGATTGGTACACCATTGCCAGTAAAGCTTGATAGCAAGAACTTTCCCGTTCAAAATAGCAGAGTGTAAACCAAAACCACCCTCCTGCTGTGGTCTACACACAGATTCCCACTTAACAAGGCTCCACTTTGAAGAAAGAAAATTACCACTCCAAAGAAATTGACGTGAGAGAGCATCAAATTCCTTAAGGAAATACATTGGTGCCGCTTGAACAAAGCACTTGTAGATGGGAAGGGTCTGGATAACAAACTTGAGAAGAGTAACTCTAGCAGCTATAGACAACCACTAGTGAGTCCAATGAGTAATCTTCCGCCTTAGCTTATCAAGTAACAACTGCTAGGAGGACCTGGGTTGACGACCAACAACAAGAGGAATACCCAAATAGACAAAGGGAAGTGACCCTATTTGAAACTGCAAAATAGCTGCAATCCACCGCTGGATAGCCTAAGGAGTATTAAAGAAGAAGATATAAGACTTCTGCTCATTGAATTTTTGGCCCGAAGCCGCAAGGTAGATATCCAAAGCTTTCCTAAAGGATTTAGCCTCTTGAATATGAGCCAAACCCATAAGAGAGGTGTCATCCACAAACTGGAGATGAGAAAGCATTGGCAGGCCCAACCCCCACTGCCAACCATGAATCAAGCTTTGTGAAACCCAAGATTTGAGAAATCAAACCAGTCCCTCCGCCATAATAATAAAAAAATAAGGAGAGAGTGGATCCCCCTGACGAAGGCCCCTAGTAGCCCCAAAAATATCGGAAGGTTCACCATTCACAATAATGAAAAAAGAGGAAGAAGTCACATAGCTCAAAGTCTAATTCACCCAATCAGAAGAGAAACCAAAGGCCAATAGAGTCTTCTGAAGAAAAATCCATTTAACTCTGTCATAAGCTTTGGCCATATCCAACTTGATAAACATAAATGTATCCTTAGAGGTTGCCATGGAATGAATGACCTCAGACGCAACCACCACCCCATCTAGAATTTGAGGACTTGCCACAGAGCCACCTTGCTCCTCAAAAATGACAACATGCAGATAAGATTTAAGCCTCTCAACTATCAATTTCGTAATAATCTTATACACCACATTACAAAGCATAGTAGGTCTAAAGAATTCAAGTCTATCAACACCTTCCTTCTTAGGAATCAGAACCAGAAAAGTAGCATTCAAGGCACGAAGCATCTGCTTTCTATGAAGAGACTCCTGAACCACCTCTAATAAATCCAGCTTCACAATATCCCAAAATGCCTAGAAAAACTCAACTGGGAAACCATTAGGGCTAGGCACTTTCCCCTTATTCATCCCAAACACAACCTCCTGCACTTCTGACAAAGTAATCAAGCGACTAAGAGAAGCATTCAAATCATTAGAGATCAAAGAAGGAATTCAAGCAAGGACCCTATTCTCCTCAGCCTCTGCAGGAAGTGAGTCCTTAGTAAACAAATTACAGTAGAACTGACGGGCCTCTCTAGAAAAATCATGTTGTGAAGAGATTGAAAGACCCTCAAAATTAACAAGAGAAGAAATAAAACACTTATTCCGACAAGCTTGCATCGAATGATGGAAGGAAGAAGTATTCCTGTCACCCTCTTGAAGCCAATCAATCCTAGCCTTTTGCTTCCAGAAAATATCCTCATGAAGCTCCCACTCCTCAACCAATTTCAGAGCCTGGGCCTCAGCATGCCCAAGAGCCTCTGAGAAACCCAAATCCTGAATCTGGCGAGTAATAACAACAAGGCGATCTTGCGCTTCTTTTTTCCTATCCCAAAAATTTCCAAAACACAATCTATTCCATCGCTTAAGATGATACTTGACATATTGTAGCTTCTTAACAAGAGAATACATAGCAGTACTATATGTTGGGGCTCCATCCTACCACCACTGAGCAACAAGATCACCCAAAGAGGAATCACGAAGCCACATAAGCTGAAATTTGAAAGGTGGAGTCTTTGGATTTGGAAAAGTTGGAGCATAAAACTTAATTGGCCAATGATTAGAGCCACACCAGTCAAGAATCTTGGAGCAAGTGACCAAGCTACCACCAACCCAAGAACTAGAGATAAGGAATCTATCTAGCCACTTAGAAATCGCTTCAGGCCCAGTCCGTCTATTATTCCAAGTGAATATTCTGTTAGAGGGTTTAACATCAACCAATGCAAGAGAATCCACATTAGTCTGAAATAGATCTGAAGCAGGACCAAGCCTAGGTAGCCCTCCTCTTTTCTCCTCCAAGCTCAACATCGAATTGAAATCACCAGCTAAGATCTAAGGTAGAAAAGGTGCACTAGACCTAACATACCTGATATGAGCCCAAAGCTGGATTTTACCATGGATGTCAACTATAGCGTAAACATTACTAACCAAAATCGTCTCACCAGAATCCAAAACCGAAGCCACCAAAAAAATAGAAAACTGGCTAGAAATCCACCATCGAGGAACAACCTTACGTGGATCCCAAAAAAGAGCCAAACCTCTAGAGTTTCCCCTAGAAACAATACACTAACATTGGCCAGAAAACCAAATACGAGGAGCATGTTGAAGCATGAGGTCCACCTAAAGTTTAGTCTCATGAACAAAAAAGATATCTGGAGTATGAACTCCAATCAAGTCTTGAATAGCCTTTTGACGGGAGGTGCTATTCAACCCCCTTGCATTCCATAAGAGAATAATCATGAGGAAGGTTGAGAGAAGTGGGCCTTAATGGTCTTAACAGACCTAGATTCCATCAAAAAATCCCCAGTAGATTTAATCTTGTCCACATCCTTCTTACGACCAACTTTAGAAGAATTTTGGAAATGCCCCTTCTTGAGAGGTTGTTGTAGCACCCCCAAAGCAAGAGACGGTCCTTGACCTTTACCTGAAGAAAATGTCTCCTTAGCTAAATCCGCCAATACAATATCATCCTACACATCTGCAAAGGCATTAGGAGGCTCAAAAATCCCCTGCTCCAAAGCCAAAGACTTATTCTGAACAACAATTGCCTGCTCCATCCCTGTATCCAGCCCAATATCCATACCAGTGGCCCCAAAAGAAATATCAACAAGAATCCCCTCCTTCAAAGCCTAATTATCGAGGACTTCAAAATGATTGAAACCTTGATCACTCTGTCTATCCTTATAGGCCTACTTCTAACCTCTCCCTTTAGCCCTTGGCTTAACAAGAATAAATCCATCCTTAACAGGCCCACCCTCAACCACAGGCGCCTTGCCTTTATCCCCTTTCTCCACCGAAGGCCTAGAAGAGGGAGAAGAAGAAACCCCCACTGCTTTGGGTGCCAGAGGACATAAGCGCTGAAGGTGTCCATACTCGTGACAAAAGTGACAACGAAAAATAAGGGACTCATAGTCTAACTATTGAATCCACGAGGCAAAGCCAATACAAATTTCCAAAGAATCTGACAAAGGGTTATTTAAGTCAATTTCAACACAAATGTGAACATAAGAGAATACCTTTTTATCCAAAGTATTCTGAGCAATGGCAGTCGACTTCCCCAACAAAGCTGCAACCCGTTGCAAAATATCCTCCCTCCAAAACTCCAATGGTAGCCATGGTAGACGAACTCAAATAGGAACCTGTGTAGGCAAATCCTCTGCCGCATTAAATCCTCCATGCTAGGGCTTAATGAACAAGCCAACATGATTGTAAAAATACGACCCTCCCTCAAAAACACGATTGCGATCCAAGATGCAAGAAAAATCAACCATGAAATAGTCATTGCAGCCACCAAAAGATTGAAATCTCCTTCAACTTGCCAGGTCCGACGAATCCAGGACTCTAAAGTCGAGAGAGGGACATGATTACCCGAGAACTTACAAATCAGAACATGTTGACTCCAGTAAGATATGTCCTCTTGAACCGATTCATGAGAAATAACCAGAACAAGGTGATCTTTACTCCGCGACAAGCAACCGTTCAGTTTCTTGAGCTTAGAGCTCTCTCCCACAAAAGACAAATTTATCTTTTGTCCATGCATGGCTGTCGAAAAAGCCTGAGATGGTTTTTCCCTAGCAATCACCAGGATTTTTGAAGCCTTTGCCATATCCCCACACCAAACCCCAACACACAACCCACACCGTTTCCACTCACCCCAAAAGAAACCACAAGCAAATAAATAGAAGACCCCCCCGAATGAAAGAGCTTGCTATAAAAAATGAGAAAACCCCCTTGAATGTAGAAACCCCCCCCCCCACAGGCGCCTAGAAAAACCTTCACCAAATAGGAATAACATGCAAAGAGGAAAAAAAATCATGCAGCCTCATAGGCTACGGCCTGCAAGGCGCATGCCCCAAGCACAATCACACCTCCTCATAGCCGTCCCCATTGAAAAATAAAAGAGACTAAGATTAAGAGTACCTTTAACAAATCTTTTTTTTTCAAATTTAAAATGAGTTTGTTGTGGTTTAGACATATATATAGAAACCAAACCAATACTATAAGAAATATTAGGTCTAATAAGCGTTAAATAATTTAAACTACCAACTAATTTCCTATGTAAAGTAGGATCAACAAAGGAGTTTTCAATATCAACCATTAATTTAGTTTCTAATTCACAAGGAGTAGAAACACAATTTGCATCATTCATTTTAAATTTATCTAATAGATCTTGAGCATATTTATGCTGAGAAAGGAAAATACCTTTAGGTGTTTGCTAAATTTATAGTATACCCTAAAAATAATGTAATAATCCTAAATTAGTCATTTGAAATTAATTATTGAGTCGAGACTTAATATCACTAATCAAATTGTTACAACTAGAAGTGATAATCAAATCATCATATAAAATAATGATCACAATATCATTTTCACTATGTTTAATATATAAATTTGGATCATTTTTACTTCTAATGAAACCTTGAGATATAAAGAAAGCATTAATTTTAGAATACAGTTATCTAGAGATTGTTTTAAACCATAAATTGATTTCTTCAATTTGCAAACAAGATGTTCATTACCTTCTTTAATAAAACCCAAAGGTTGAGACATAAAAATTTCTTCATGTAAATCACCATTTAAAAAAACACTTTTAACATCCATTTGATGAATAGGCCAATGCATATGAGAAGATAAAGTAAGAACTAATTTATAGTTTGCATCTTAGCTACTAGAGCAAATATTTCATTATAATCTAAGCCTTCCACTTGAGAGAAGCCTCTAACAACTAATCTAGCTTTAAACTTGCTACTTTCATTATTTGCATTAACCTTAGTTTTATACAACCATTTGCATGAAACAAGATTATTTCCATGAGGTAAAGGAACTAAATCCCAAGATTTATTAGCAATTAATGTATCATATTCTTCTTGCATAGCCTTATACAAAGAGGTTGATTTTTAGCTAGTTCATGAGTTTGAGGATCATTTGTATGCATAATTTTAGACATCAAAGCATAATTATAATACTTTTTCTTTGTAGTTAGATTGATTTATTTTAGCTAAAATATCTTCAAATTTTTGCATAAACTTTTTAAACCATTTAGGCTTTCTTTTAGAAGTACCTGAGTGTCATCACTTGAAGAAGAATCATGAGAAGATACAACATGTTCATCTTCACTATCACTATGAGTAAGAAATGCATTAAGAGGGTTAAGAGAATATTCAACTTTTGGAGTATTCTCCACAACAACAATTTTATTTTGAGAAGATTCAATATTATGCACATTAGAACAATCATGAACACTATTTTTAGCAATACATACATCTCTAGCAACTTTAACCTTTTTAGCAAGAGGGTTATAAACTCTATAAGCTTTAGAATGTTCATCATAACCAACAAAAATATGGTAAGAATATTTAGGATCTAATTTTTGTCTTTTTTTTAGGTTTGTGAACATAAGCAATTGAGCCAAAAATTCTTAAATGCTTAAGATTGGGCTTCCTACCAGACCAAGACCAAGCCTCTTCGGTAGTTATATCCTTTAAATATTTTGTAGGAGTCCTATTAATAATGTAAGTAGCACAAAACATAGCTTCAACCCAAAATTTATAAGACATATTTTTAGCATGTAACATACATCTAGCCATTTCAACAATAGTTCTATGCTTCCTTTCTACTACACCATTTTTTGAGGTGTATAAGGAATGGTTAGCTCATGTTTAATACCAAATGATTTCAAATAACTATTAAAAGAATTGTTCACATATTCTTTACCATTATTAGTTCTAAGAATTTTGAGTTCAAAACTAGATTATCTTTCAACAAATTTATGAAATTCAGAAAATATATCAAGAACTTGATCCTTATTATGAAAAAAATAGTTCCAAGTTCTTCTAGAATAATCATCAAGAAAAGTAAGTGCATACCTTGATCCTTGGATGGAGTTATCATCCATTGGTCCCAAAAGGCCACTATGGACTAGGTGCAACTTATGATTTGCCCTCCATGATTGACCTTGTGAAAAGGGCTCTCTATGCATCTTACCACTCATGCATCCTGTGCATACAATTTTAGATGGAACAATACTAGGCAATTCTTCTATCATATTAATTTTTTGCATCAGGACAATATTCTTAGCATTGATATGACCAAGTCTTTCATGTCAAACATTGAAATCAATGGTAGATATTGAAGAGCATCTAGATTGAGAAAACTCATAAAATTTGAACAAATTATCATTGTCTAATTTAGCATTAGCAATGACCTTATGTTGCTTTGGATCAATCACATAGCACATATCTTTGCAAAATTATTTTTTGTAATCTTGACAAAGCTTAGCAATGGAAAGCAAATTAGTTTCTAATTCAGGAACATATAAAACATCATGCAATTTATCATTAGGAACATTTACATTACCAATTTTTTAGACTGTAGGAATCAATCAAGTATCCGTCCCCCTATAAACTGCAGTGCACCTGGTAAATTTTTTTCACATGACCGGTGATGTTGGTGCGACACAAATATTCACATGTCCAATTACTTCTACTTTAAAACTATGATTATTTTCAAGTTGAAAATGAACATTAGACATATCAAGTTGCATAGTCTCAATTTTTTTTTTATGCAAAGTGACATGTTGAGATGCACTTGAACCAATAACCCATTCAAGAGGTCGTGAAACATTATAACTACAAGTAAAAACACATTTAGATTGATTTACATTGTTATGAAACTTATGATTATTAGGTTTTATTGTTGATTATTTTGTTTCATAGGCTTTTTCTCATTTTGCTTCAAGTATTTTGCTAATGACCATCCTTATTATAATAAGTGCAATGAGGTCTCTTAGAAGAATCAGACTTTCTAGGATCATTGCCATTATTATTATAATGTTGTTACTAATGAGGTTTAAAGGTTTGCTTATGATTTATAGACAAAAAAGCACGCTCATTAGAATTAAGATTGTCAAATTGAATTAACTTAGGTTCTTTCTGTCTTAATAAATTATGAAAAATATCATAAGCTAACTAGCTAAAGAACGAATAGTGGATTGAGCATGAATATTAGTAATAAATTGTTTTTATTTAGAGGTAAAGCAGGTTTTGAAGGGGCCTCGAGACCCTATACGAAAAAGGGAAGCTATATCAAAAGATAACTAAATAGACCAACCAACAACCAACACATGGTAAAACATCAACAAAATAACCGTCGAAAAGGATGAACAAAAGTAAAAAACTACATATTCTTCAAAATATTAGCAGCTTCCATGTCGCTCTTAACAATCTTTTGATGTGCATCCATAGCTTAAAAAATCTCTTTGATAGGGACCCCAACGTGCATCTTAGTCTTATTGTGAGTTCTAGCACTGGGCCTTGAAACATTTACCTCTTTAACCAAAACATCCTACGAACCAACAACCTTATCAACTGAAGCTTCCTCAAACACCTGCCTTTCCCCAATAGCTTCTTTATCACCAAGAGCTCCCTCCATCCATTTCCGAGCCTTCTAATTGAGAATAGTAAGTCCCTTAGCCTCACTCCTCATAACCTTTTTAGTGACATCAACAACCTTATCCATCTTCATATTAATCCGATCCATTTGCACTTCCAAATTCGCAATTCTTTGTTCAAAAATCTACTTCATTTTAAGTGTCTCCTCAGCAACAATTTGAAGGGCATTATACATCTAATCAACTTGAGTTTGTATAGAAGACTATGAAGAATCCCCAACTTTTCTCTCATCCCCCCGAATCCTCACATTAGTCATATTAAGCTCATGAAAAAACCATTTGAAGAATCTAAACAGGGAAATAGTACCCTCTTTAGCCAGACCCAAGATATTATGCAGATCCTCTCAATTAATATTAAACACATCCATAGCCACAACTTCACCCTCATAGTAACTACTATTGATTTCTTGGCTCTCATAAACCTCCTTACCTTTTGCACCAGCCACCGACATTTGAATTTTATGAAGAGAGCTAGCAATGTCCTCAACCACCGTCCTCCTTCTATTTTTCTTTTCCATTCCCTCAATAGGGGTTCTCATAGCATCTTTCCCATCACCAAAATTTGAAGAAGAAGCAACAGGGTTCTCCTGTATAGGGCTACCTGACCTCTTAACCATCTTCTTTTAGCTACCTTCCTTCAAACCCTTCTTTCTTTTAGATCCTGAACCAGGGGGCGTATGAGTCAAATCCTTCGTAGCATCAATCATATCTTTCAATATGGTAGAGGGAGCAACATGCCCAGTTTTATAAAGTTTACCACCAACCCCTTCCTCACTGCAAGTATCATAATCTCTAGGATCAAGACTAGACTTACCTTTACCACTCTTACCTAGAGTAGGGGACTGTGAATACTCATCCATAGAGGCCTGAGAATTAGGAACATAATCTACATCCTCTTCCGACTCAGACTCCTCCACCACCTCAATCTTCTTTTCCCCTTTCCGAATGACCTGCTCCTCCTCCGTCAGAGTCTCATATTCCAAGGCAGGTTTCTTTTGCTTACATTTAGGAGCCTTTTTAGACTTCTTAGGAACCAAAAAAGCCTTAGCATAATCCATAATCAAAAGAATTAAACCAACATGTAACACAAAATTCTTAGAGTTTATTTTATGATCCTTAAGACCACTCTCCAAAGAAGCCAAGAGATAAAAAGGAAAGAAAAATTTCTTCTTGTGACGAAAATGATTCAATAGAACAAAATGATAACCATTTATAGCAAAGAACCGACCTTCTAAGGTTATGTACCTCATCAATTCTTGAGCAACATCTCACCATAGAGCTTTGATTGAACTGTGTTGGTATCCACCACTTTTAGCATGCTTGAGCTTCAGTTCTTCACCCCCTTCAAAGAAAATCCATAAAGCAACATTAGATTCCTTCTTATCTCTATACACCTTTCGGCCCTCTGTGGAAAGACCAGTAATGTTAGTAGTAAATTGTTGAAATTGGCTAGGAAGACATTTTTTAAGAATAAGATGAATTAATCTAAGATCTTGTATTCCTAAACTTTGCAATTGACTATTTAAAACATCAATTTTTTTAAAAAAATCATCCTATATTTGAAATCAAAATTCCTTAAATCTTGAAGTTGATTTTTTTTAGATTCATTTGAGTTGTCATAAATAATCTTGAGTTTGTCCCATCCATCATAGGCTTTTTGCATGTCCCAATGTGAACATATAGTTTAGATGACATAGAAATACCTATGAGACCAAGATCTTCCTCATTTTTAGCCTCCATTTTTCTTGATCACATTTGGATGCAAATGAATCGAGATCCATAGTAACCTCCAAAAGATGTTTAAAGCGAAAAATAAAAGAAATGCGAGTTTTTCAAGAGTGATAGAAGAGTTTAATTTAATTTTAAGAATTAAAATAAACATAATTGCAAAAAAATATTTTTATAACTATAAAAAAATTATTATTTGAAAATTAATATTGGTGAAAAATTAAGACAAAAACTTGTATAATTTAAACTTGAAGAAAATAAATATTAACTCCTTATTGTACAATTGAAATTTAAATATTACACTAAATTATATATATATAGAGAGAGAGAGAGAAATAATTATATATATAAAACTATATTTAAAAAAATGGCACTTTAAAAAATAAACTAGCAACTGCATTTTGGTGTGCAATGGGTATGTTGATGATTTTTTTGTTAATTTAGTATGGATATGACTTAGTATTTGATATTAAGTATAGTAGAATGTAATTGTGAAATGCTTTGAATTAAGAAGAAAAACAATTTGAAATAATTGTTTGTTTGTTTATAATATTTTATAAATTGTGATTATTTTGATAAGCTAAATTAGTGTATTTAAATATGTTTTTTTAAATATAATAGTTTTTTTTATTTGTAAAATATAACTAGTATACATATATTAATTAAGAATATATATAAAAAACGCTGAAAGTTATCATTACTTAACATTGTTCTTGTGAAATTTGAAATATAAAAATAATTTTAAAACTTTTTTGATTATACACTCTTTTCAAAAATATAAAATGTATTAACTCTATTTTTTTAGGTTTCAATGTATTATATTATTTTACTTTAGATTTAAAAATATTTTATTAAAGAGTAGGAAAAACATTTCATATTACATAACAATTTCAGAAATTTTTTTACTATTCTATGTTTTATTTTCTTTTGCTTTTTTAAAAGTATAATAAATATTATATATTTATGTATAATTTTTTTTTGGTACTATTCTATGACTTCCACCTGCTGTCATTTTCAATGAAGCTAATAATTTGGTTTTTCTAGTAGAAATGTAGAAAGAATATATTCTTTGCTTTCTTTCTTTATATAAAGTATTTTATTTTTTTAATACTATTTTTATTTATTTTATATTAGGTTCATGAAATGATCATATATTTTTCAAAAATCATACATAAGATACACCTTCCATATAATTATAAGTAATATATTTTTTTTTAAACAGGTATTAATATTTAAAAAAAAACCATTAATTTTTTTTTAAACATTCTTAAAAAAATCTCTTTTAAGTCAAAATAAATGAAAGTTAATATATTTATTTTAAAGGCATCTTTAAAGAACCAGTGAAATTAAAACTACATAAAAGGGGTGGGCTAAAAAAAGGTGGCACTTGATTTTTATTTTTTTAAAAAGAGGGCGGGTTAAAATGAGCGGGCTTTAAGATTGAAGGTTTATTGTGACATTGCGTGGGACTGAAGAAACAGATTAGATTTTATGTAGATTTAAATGTAGAAAAAGGGTAAATTTATATGAATTTTTTGGTATGATTTTTTTTAAAGTAGATATAATGTTATATAAAAAAATTGTATTTTTTGTTATTTGAAAGTCAACCTTTTATTTGAGGTTTCAAAATAATAAAATTATTCATGTAAATTGATATACAAATTTAACTCAAAATATTTTATTACACTTTAAAATTGCAAAAAATTAGTAAATTTTTATTTATTTGAAATCTATATAATAAAATTGAAAGGAATAGTAAAAAATTATATAAACTTTATAACCAAGCACAAGGGTTAGCTCTTCTCTTATTTTCTAAAAAGTGCTTTAAGTGAGTGCTCCACAAAATTAGTAACCCTTCAACAATGTAGGTAAAAAAAATTAATAATACCTTGCTCTCATACTATGAAAGGAAAAATAAATTGAGCATTGGAAAATACTAATTAATGAGCATTTTTTGAAAGAAAGAGATTACCAAATAAGAGAAGTCAATCCAAGCACCAACACCTTATGAAGAGGAGACACAAGAATTTGATAAAGGGAAAAAACAAGAAAAAACTTCAATATTATGAATGAGGTAAATGTCAAAAAATGAGAGAGAGAGAGAGAGCGAGCGCTTTAAGCTTACTTCATGAAGAATGAGAGAAGCGCCTCAATAAATAGAGGTGAGAAGAGCAGTTTCAAAGTAACTCTCAACTCAACAGATGCCACCATTCATTTTATGTGTGTACAAGGTGTCAAGATCCTCATAAGGAGGAGACTCCACTAAGCCACTAATATTCCTTAATAAAGTAATTAAAATAAAATGAGTCATCCTCACACATGTGTGAGATGACAAAAAGACAAAAAACTTGTAGGGATTCCTTTGGAATATCCTACAAGTAATTAAATAATTATAATTTAATAAATAACTTTTACCAATTAAAGATTAAACTTCTAACAAGTATCAAAAAAGGTGATCAAAGTTATGTGGGAAGATGAGTAGGAGGTAGGAAAGATTGTGTAGGTATTTGAATGAGAAAAATATGAGCTCAAGGCAAAAAAAGGGTTATCTAGAGTTATATATCAAATTAATTAGATTGAATAAACAAGCATGATAAGATAATCCATTCAAAGGTATAAAAGTTAGCCCAAACCTTTTTAATTTCTATCGATACTTTCTAAGATATATTTTCCATCAAAATTAACAAATTATGGTTGAATTAAGAGAAATTTTCTTTTAATGTTAGATCTAATAATATGATTATAAGTTGAACCCATGACTGAAAAAAGGTTGTATGTACATAACAATAATTTGGAACCTAGAGATGATCTAGTTTTCATAAAGAACACTAATAGCCACCTAACAAATGCCAATTATTCAATTGCAAAAATTTAGATCAACAATACTTAATATGGATAACACATGGGTGGGGATAAGATGGGAGATGCTACAAGATGTGTTTGGCCTATGAGCTCACCAATATACTTAACTCATGTGTAAATAGTGTCATCCCAATGCTTCAAAGTGCTAACTATAAATGATTATTACCATACCTATTAACACTCTCTAGAAAAACTATGTAACATCTCTAAAGAAACTACTAAACATTTTTAGAGCTCTCAAGATAAATTTTTGAAGCTCTCTGAAAAAACTACATAACAGTTTTGGAGCTCTCCAATGCACCCCTTAGAACATATCTTGAGCAACTACAACAAAAGTGAAGATATTAGCTCCAAAAGATCACATTGAGTATAAGAGGACCTATAACATCTTAGGTATGGGGGATTTTGGCTGAAAAATATTTCTTGAAGATCTATCTATGTTAAAAACTAGAACTTAACAATAATAAACCTAAAATACTAACAAACTAATTTTCCCTTCCCTAATGGTGTCTATCTTCGACAATCGTGCCAAAAAGTGATGAGGTTCATTGTGATCCTTCTTAGTTAATTATCAATACAAGGTGGTGTCCATGGATATATGCAAGAGGGATCAAGAGAGAAATTTGTATGATAATCTCTTCTACAAACAAAATTGATAACAAATGCATGACATAAATTACAAAAATAAAATTTATTCTATAAAGAGATTACAAATAGAAATTTTGGAAATACAATGCTAGAAAATAAACCAAGAAAGGAAACTAGTTTTGGAAATACAATTGGTTGGAAAATAAACTAAGAAATGAAACTGCTAACAACTAACCTACTTCCTCAAGCTAAACATGTCCCTACTCCCCCCACTTTGATATATTGACTACAATGTATTTATAGAATATTTATTCCTAGTCTACTCAACTAATCCCCCAAGAATGTGGATCTATTGTTCTATTCTTAGGGACACATTCATTAAAACTCCTAACAAACTACAACAAATTCCTCTAATATCGTCGCCTTTCATCTCACTACCTTTATATCAATCACTTTTTGTCACAAAATTCTCATTCATTTTAGTGAATTTCCTCAAACATTTTTTGGGATTTATTCCCCTCGTTCCAAGATTTTTGGATCATTTTGAAATTCTGAATTTCATTAAGAAATGAGAGAGATATCATTGTTTTATTGAAATTGCATTTTTTCATTTTCTCTTCTCTTCATCCTTCTTAGAAAATCTTCTAGTGCTCCAACGCAACAAAAAAATGAAGGAATTTTTCTTCAATTTTATATTATATTATTTTTGATGGTAATGTAGAACATGCATTCCTATTAAGGGATGTATGTTGGAAGAATGTCATTGATACTATTGTTGACATCATGAGCATGAGGGATAAGCACAAAGGTATATAACGATGTGTTGCAATGTTGTCATTGATGTCTACATTGTATCTTGATGTGTAGATCATGGTGCAGATCATTGCAAATCATTTTTTTTGGTTCTAACAAGTTTTGAAGTGTTTGTGAAAGACATCTTTGCAAGATGGTTTGATTCGATAAATTTGGTTGTGATAGAAAATTGATTAAGTTTCAACTTTGTTAATTCTGTGTAACAAAGCTCTAGCTTTTGGGTCCACACCGGTCCATAAATGAAGTTTTCACTCTGCACTTCTAACATTATTTTGTTGGTTGTTAGAAGTATCCGATTCCAAAATTTCATCATGTTTTGGCTCTTGGTTTGAGAGATACAAGTAACAAAATTTTGACTTGACAAATTACAATCATTTTCTATACAATGTATTTGAGTAGGAGAGTCCGCAATTCTCCGTGAATAAGTTTTTGTCTTTGTACTTTTGAGGATATGTTGATAGATGACATTAGTGTGTGAATTCCAATCGACATTGAATTTTGAGGTCCACGTGTCCAAATGTGGGTACATAGTTGAAGAATTTTGGTATTAGGTCTTTTGCAGTGCCAACCTAATAAGTTTGAAGGTATGCGAAGGTTAAATAAGTGTTACTGTCTTATGTGGATCTATTATAGGTCCATGCCGACCTATTTCAAGTTATTTTGGTATTTGAATCTTGGCACGAGGTGTATGAGAAAGGATTTGAGATGACAAGTTACATTTTTTATATTTGGATGTTACATCTAATTAGGCCGACCTAATTGATGTTATGTTTGATGCAAACATATAAGTTAGATCCTTTTTGGTGTTTTGATGATGGTAATGAATAAGAGACATGTAAGTGATG